>BHFT01019823.1:0-10091 GCA_004320025.1 Laticauda laticaudata
CGAATTTAGGGAGTTGAGGTCCATACAGCTTAATGTTGCCAAGGATGTGAAACACTGACCTACCCAATACAGCTCATTATGCAGCAGCCCCCAAAATGCCCTCCCTTTTGTAGATACTTTGCAAGTTATGGAAGCAGTAGCATCAGTAAGAGGGAATTCGAAAAAGCAGGATTATTTTATTTATATCCCAGCTGTATTATCTTTACAAACAACTCAAGGGATGAACATATCCTATCCTCTTTCCTCCTCCTTTCCCACACAACAACATATCCTGTGAGATGGTTAGGGCTGAAAGAGAGTGATTGAACCAAAGTCACACAACTGTCTTTCATGGCCAAGACAGGGGCTTGAACTCACAACTCTCTTGCTTTCTAGCCCAGTGCCTTAACCATTGGACCAAACTGGCTCTATTAGGTTGACATCAACTTTGGTATGTTCAGTGATGTCACATATAAAAAGCATAGCTTTAGTTACGCTCCCACTGTCATGTCCCTGTCGGAGTCTGAATCCGAGGAGGAAGATGAACACCTGACAGGGAGTGGGAGTGTGGCTCCGTTAGCTGTGAAGGAAACTGGGGAAGGGCAAAGTCTAGCTGGGCAGAACAGGGAAGAGGTAGAACAAGGGAGAGGCAGTTCAGAGGAAGACCCAGGCTCACTCCCTCTTCATCCTAGGGCACGCAGGGAGGAACGGAGAAGAGAGCAACGTGGATTGCCTGGCTTATGGGGGAGGAAAGGGCCCTGATTTCCTTCATTAGCCACACCTGAGAAAAGAGTTTAAAAGAGATGATGCTGAGTGCAGCATCTTCTGGGAACAAACATGAGTTTATCTTGTGTTGACTTTGGTTATCTGTGTTCCTTGCTTCCTGCTCTGCTGGACTAATTACCTTATTTTGCCTCGATTGGACTTATAATTCCAGTTTTTGTTGACCACATTTTGGTCTTGATGTTCTGCAGATGAAGGCTGTTCCTGGGAGAGTTTTTCTCCAGCCAGAAGGTAACCAGGACATTGGGGGCAAAGTTGGAGTTAATAAAGGGACTCCTACAGATTACTGACTATTGCCTTTGTGCCATGCTCTGGGTCATCACACCCACAATTGCTATCTTGGCTTTTTTTTTTAAATCTTCCCTCGCCCCACTCAATGCAAGTCGCAGCTAGGATGGTAAGGAATATCTTGATCAATCTGATGCTATGGAAAGATATTGACTTTCCAGAATTTTGTGGCCAGTATTCAGATTTTCTCTATTGGAGTCGTGCTGTGAATTATGGAAAATCTAGTGCAATATACTGTAGCTGGGAAAAACAACAGATTTTACTGAGATCATGCACAGCAATGTCTGGGGATCACGCTTATTCCTGATGAGTCACAAGCAGCTTTAAAATGAAGTCTCCCTGATTATGGGCCCGTCTGATGAGTCTGTCTCAAATTTGGAGGAAAGCTCAATACAGTCTGACCTTGCAACTCCAGGCACGGCATGTTCTCCAGTATCTGCAGATGAGACAGGACCTATTGTCTTGCCACAAGTTTTCAAGACGGGCCACCACATTTCAGCTGTCAGGGAATCGGCCACCTGTTACAGAAGTAAACTTGCAGGTGGAGCCCCTCTCTGACCCGATTTAGAGAAAGAAAACATCCTCAGCCTTCACACATTACACAAGGATCAAGAAAGTGGAATGAAGATTTCAGAAAGGACTCTTGCAAGAGAAAGGCACAACTCTGGGACAGAGAACTTCCCATAGCAAATAAAGTTCTGACCCAGCCTTGCAGAAGCAAGAAACAGGCTCCTTGTCATGAAAAAAAACCCTCTTTATTTTACCTCTTGTGAATGAATGGCATTCACCCACCGAAAAGTCCAGGCAAGAGTCCTTCAAACAGTTAACTGCAGTGACAGACATTGCAGAAAATACGACTTCAGCAACAGAGTGGTCAATGTCTGGAAAACTCTACCTGACTCTGTGGTTTCTTTCTTCCCCAAACCCCAAAAACTTTAACCTTAGATTTTCTACTATTGACCTCACCCCTTTCCTAAGAGGCCTGTAGGGGGCATGCATAAGCGCACCAACGTGCCTACCATCCCTGCCCTATTGTTTCTTTTTTTTCTTATTCGTATCCATTTCATGTATTCATAACTATGTTATACCTGAAGTCATGGTATTGCCCTTTTTTTTGCACATTCTAGCAAACAAAATCAATGGGGAAGCCAGTTCCACTGAAAAACTGGGTGACTAACTTAAAAACTGTAGTGATTCGCTTAGCACCTGTGGCAAAAAAAGGTCGTAAAATAGGGTGAAACTCACTTAACTGTCTCACTTAGCTCCAGAAATTTGGGGCTCGATACTTGTAAGTTGAGGACTACCTGCATTCCCATCCGCTAGTTACAAACTCTCAGATAATTTTATTAAGAAACAAGCTATAAATGTTGAATCAGACTTCAACAGGGAATAAGTGTCCTATGCACAGCACATCAGAGCCACTGTTTTCTGAGACCGTAATTAAGCACACACTTAGTCCAAACAACTCTTGTTTTATTTCAATGCTGGGAATTATGTTCATTCCCAGCCAGTAATGAGTCCCAAATAGTTCCTCAAGATAAGTACCCACCTTTCTTTCCTTTGAATTGTTGCCAACAACTAAAGTACCAAATGAACTGAAAAACCCCAACTGAAATACAAAGTCCACACAGAGCTTCAAGGATTAATCCGAACAGAATGAATGACTTTGCTTCCTGCAAAGGTTTCGTCACCTTTGCACCTCCTTTATGTCTCATGGGAGGGGCAATCACCTCCAAGCCTTACTTCTGAGTCACCCCTTTTATCTCAGCTGCTCTTGCCTTCTGGCAGCTCTGTGCATATGCACACTGGGAACAGGCTCCTCTGCGTCATTGCTGCCAGACTCTGGAGGCTCTGGAGTCAGCACCCCACTCCCGGATGGTCCTGGCCCCATGTCTGTATCGGACTCAGGACCCTTGTCTGAGTCCTCCCCAGACTCATGGACTGGTCCCTGTTCTTCCCCACTGTCCAATTCCACTGCTGTCTGCACAGGCTGCTGGTGAACCACAACACACTGAAGCTTGGAGATCTCAGAGAAATAATAATTTGTTGAGTTGGCTGTATTGTCTTTAACAAGACAATAGGATGCTCCCTTCTATTGCTTTTTAATATTTGATTTTTTGTTATTATTATGGAGTGTTTTTAGATTTGCTTTTTATGTTTTTCTTTTATTGTTCACTGCCCAGAGTCCTATTCTGTTTGCTATATAAATGTAAGGGATGGAATTAAGGGATTAATTCAGCATGGTTTGGTGGAAATATTATATTTCTACCAGTTTTTCAAGTGGTAATTTTCACCAACCCACATAAGAGTGAAAATCAGGATTCATCCAACATTCTTCCTTCTTGCTCTTTCTGACCTTGTTTATTTACCCAGCAAGAATAGCAAAATGACATTCCTCTGTCACCTCCCTACAAATTAAAAAAAAAGTCCACATATTTTTCTTCCTATCCTCCCTTCGCATCCCTTATATTGTGCATTCTTTTAAGCGATCAGAGTTGGACATGGTCTTTAAAACATGATTAATGAGGGGGAAAATAGCTCTGGAATTTTTTTCATTACTGCAGTTATTTACAGCATTATTAAGTGAACAGTTTGCCCCGATCATTGTGTCTCCCCCCCCCCNCCCCCCCCCCCCGAATATGATTTAGGCCAAATTAATGTTTCCGTATTCCTATCTTGGAAACATCACCTAGTTAGAAAACAAAGGTAGTTTTTTGCCACCACCAAGGCTGTATTTTATTAATGTTTATTTTAAGCTTCAAATAACAACTTAAAAAAAAAACTAAATGCAGGTAGACCTTAATTGACAACCATAATTGGGTCCAACATTTGTTTGCTAAGTGAAACATTTGATTTTATGACTTTCTTGCAACTGTTGTTAAGTGAATCGTTGCAGTTGTGAAGTTAGTAAGATGATTGTTAAATGAATCTGGATTTCCCCATTGACTTTGCTTGCCAGAAAGCTGATCACCTGACCCTAGGAAACTGCAACCATCATACATACGAACCAATTCCCAAACATCTGAATTTTGATCATATGACCATGGGGATACTGCAATGGTCGTAAGTGTGAAAAACGGTCATAAGTCACAGATCCTTGCACATAGGCTTGAATAAATCTTCTCTGCCACAACTTAACGGATGGTCTTGATCCCTTTGCAGTTAGATCAATCTAGTCAGCTAAAGTGCAACACTAAATTAGCACCAGATGTGATGACCCAGAGTGGGATACAAAACAAGCACAGTCACAAAAAACAGGTGAAGCCCCTTTTATTCCTTCACTTTGCTTCCACACTCCAAAGATCCTTGACGGAAGCCAAAAGCTCCCACAGGAACAGTTACAAGAAGGGAAAAAGCAACACAAACCAGGCAAGATAAGGGCTGGAGAATGTCCACAGATAACACACACTGGGAAGGACGCCAAACTCAAAGAGGAACCATAAACTAGAGATATTTCTGCTTTGTTTCCAGCACTCGCCCGTGCGCATGTCTCTCCTCTTATTCAGTTGTCACAGTTGCAGCCCATGAAAAGGATCAAGGCCTTCTCCTCCCAAGCAGACCACATCTCTCCCTTATCCTCCCATCTCTCCTCTCCTCCTTGCATGCCCTTGGATGGAGAGGGGATGGGCCTGGGTCTTCCTCTGACTGCCCAGCCAGCCTCTGCCCTTCCCCAGTCTCCTCCGCAACCTCTGGAGCCACACTTCCACTCCCTGTTGGCTGTTCCTCCTCTCCCTCCGAGTCAGTCTCCACCAGGGGCATGACAATAAGTCACTTTTTTCAGGGCCATTGTAATGTCAAATAGTCACTTAATGAATTGTTTTCAAGGACTCCCTGTAATTTATAAACTGGAGGTCTTTACGACTTTATTAAAGAATAATTTACATTAATTTATAGCACATTTCTTTTAAGAGAGGAGCAAGGACAGTGTCCATTGAATGTTTTCTCAACTTTTCTTTAAAATACATGATATTATACTCTAAGAGTATCATCTCTAAAAGGACACAATCTGTCAATTTTTTCAAATGAGACTTTGGACTTTTAAAGTAATTTCAGTGTCACGCAAGGAGAGAGATGTTAAAGCAAACAAATATCGTTTCTGTTAGATGAGAAAGTTTTATCCTGGGTTTTTTTTTATCGTTCCATTTATTATATTGAGGCTAATTTAGCAAAAAATGCATTGACTGGACCATAAAACATCTACATATTTACTCTCCTTTAAAATCCAGTTCATATATAATTCAAAGGGAATCTCTTACAGGTGCCAGGATTTTGTGTTCCTCTATGTTATGTTTTGGCAAAGTTCATGCAATATATCCAGTGGTGGGATTCAAATTTTTTTACGACTGGTTCTGTGGGCGTGGCTTGGTGGGTGTGGTGTGGCTTTGTGGGCATGGTAGGGGAAGGATACTGAAAAATCCCATTCACTCCGCACCCCACTAACCTGCTTTCCCATTCCGTTCTCCTGAGCAGGGCAACAAAAGAAGATCCAACCAATCACCTGGGACTCAGGAGGCAGAGAATAGATGGGGGTGGTATTTGATGGTTCTCTGAACAACCCAAAATTTCCACTACCAGTTCTCCAGAAATGGTCAGAACCTGCTGAATACCATCACTGAATATATCCATCATACTAAACTGTAGTTTTGCTCATCTGTGGTTTATTGAATAAATTACAAGTTACAGTGACTCAGTCATAATAATCATAATGGCACTGTGCTAACCTAATATGAAGCATATTATGATTTGGTGAATCAAGTGATAACAGTGTTGCAGTTGGTTTGAGCTATACAATGATGAGCCCAATCATTCTGTAAATAGTGTTTTATGTTTTAGATCAGTGTTCCTCAATCTTGCATGCTTGAAGTTGAGTGCAGGGCAACTCCCAGAACTCCACCTAGCTAGCCATGTTGGCTAGGGAATTCTGGGAGTTAAAATCCACACATCTTCAAGTGCCCAATGTTGAGAATCAACCTAGAAATAAGGAGAAATTTTCTGACAGTGAGAACAATCATCCAATGGAACAACTTGCCTTCAGAAGTTGTGGGAGCTTGATCACCAGAAGCTTTCAAGAAGAGACTGGACTGCCATCTGTCAAAAATGGTATAGGTATATGGGGCCAGGGCCATTTGGGAATGGGGTGCTGCCTTTGGAGCCGTCAAAGTCTGGCAACAGTGAGGCAGAGGACCCAAGGGAGCCTGTTCCCAGTGTGTGTGCGCGCAGAGCTGCTAGAAGGTGAGAACAGCTGAAACAAAAGGGTGATTCGGGAGTAAGGCTGGGGGTTGATTGCCCCTCCCATAAGGTATAAAGGACAGGCCAAGATGACAAAACCTTTGCAGGAAGCAAAGTCGTTCGTTCAGTTCAGATTCATTTCTGAAGCTCTTTGTACTTCGGTTGGTTTTTGTTCTAGTTCATTTGACACTTGTGTTATTAGCAGCACTTCACAGGAAAAAAAGGTGGGTGCTTATCTCGAGGGACTGTTTGAGATTCATTACCAGCTGGGAATGAACATAATTCTCGGCATGGCAATAAAACAAGACCTGTTTTTAAAATAAGCATGTGTGTAATTAACAATCTCGGAAGCCTTGGTCAGAACAATAACACCTCCCAAGAGTAGTTTCTGCTCTGGTTTTAGCAAGTAACTGCTTGGTGAGCAATTGCGTATTTCTTTCTATTAGCTTGCTAAGCATTTCCTATAACATTTCCTCCTTGATTTTTACATAAATATATATATCACACCACAGTTTTCCTCTGGCTAAAAGCACACTTTAAAAAGAGAGAGAGAGATACTTACAACCTTTCCATTTTTCCCCTTGTGGGGAGAAGCAGACTTTGGTGATATTATTGCTTTTAGTTTTGTTATGGAACTGGGAACAGGCAAGGAACTCTGGCCAAGAAGAATTGACTATCGCAAGGACTGGTTCACATCCTTTCTTCGCAGCCTCACAAAATGATCTACAAGGCAGAAGTCCATAACTACAAAGGAAAAGGAAATGAAAGGTTATTGTTCTTTGTTGGTATTGTTGGAAGAATTATCCTTCTGGGTTCAGTTCCAAGTCGGGGGAAAAGACACTGGAAACATATGGAGGCTGTTTGGAAAGATGGTTTAATGGTGGACAGGACCACATGGCTTGGAGCTCCAAAGTGAAGAGAACAATCACATGCATCAAGATGTTGGGTGAAGGAAAAGAACGGAAGAGATGTTGAGAGACCCTTAATTTTATACCCTCTATTGGGCCCCACCTTAGTGTTTCTTGTTCCTGTGTAAGAAATGTATCCCATTGGCTGTCAGACAACCAGGGGTGGGGGGTCTTAACTAACTTTGTAGGCTTTGTCTGAACCACATGGCTGTACCTGAGTGCTGGCTGGTACAATCTTCCCAGGCCAGGTGGTGAGATGGGTAGAGGCCTTTGTTATGTAGAACAGCAGTCGCCAACCGGTGGGCCACAGAGGAATCTCACCCTCAGAGCACCCCTCCAAAACAATTAATCCAGGCTGCGCAGAAACATAAGGCTGCACCATCCACATGGCCTGTGAGAACCCTACCTGCCCACTCACTCCTTACCCGGCAAACTTGCCTGCTAAATTGCTATTTTTCCCGACCATCATTTTTTCTGCTGTGTCGGGAGATTTAGATTAGCTAGAAAACAGGAAATGATTGGATTTCTTGCTTTCTAGCTAGACTTTAGATCTTCGGCTCTGCTTTTAAGCACAGCCGAACCTCCCTTAGGACTGAAGCTTCTATTATTCAGGGCAGACTCACAGCAAGCAAATTTTATGTGACCGACTCAGGTAGCTGATGGCAGATAGATCAGTGAATGAATCTGTGATTCTGTGAGCAACTCAATCTGCCTGCCTGCTTTGCCTGATTTTGTGTAAAAGTTACTCTTTTTTTAATAAAAAATTCAATATTTATATAAATATTTGTAATATTTACATACAAGCCATGCCCAGCCAGTCACATGACAACCAAGCCACACCCACAAATTAGGCCACACCCACAAAACCGGTTAATGGTCCCTGGAATTTAAAATTATGAATTTGGTGGTCCCCGAGGTCCAAAAGGTTGGTGACCCCTGATGTAGAATACTCTGGCCCAGGCCTTAATGGCTCCTGTTGAACGAAGACTTTGTTGAGATTGCTGGCTACTCTTTGGGCAAACAGCTCACGCAGGTCACTAAATCGCTGCTGTTGTTGATTAACCTGCATGAAGCAATTCATGTCTTAAGATAGAAGATGGATAGAGATTTTGAAACCATAATTATTACAGGTATGTCATTCTTTCAGGGAGAAGGGCAATGTCAAGTAAATAAAATAATTCAGGACAAATTGAATCGATTCGTCTCCTCTATTGCCAAGTCTGCAGAGAACCTGCAGAATCCTAATTACTCTTCTTCTGAATAATATTATTGGTTTCACCATTCAATTTAATCCATTTATATATGGCAGATACAACTCTGGATAGCTAACAATGTATGAAAAAACATGAAAATCGCCAGGGGCCACTGAGAACAAACACAATAAACATTCGACCATGGTAACAACTCACGGGTCCTTTTAATCTCCCAACCATATGCTCTAGAGCAGGGGTCACCAACCTTTTGGACCTCAGGGACCACCAAACTCATAATTTTAAATCCCAGGGACCACTAACTGGTTCTGTGGGCGTGACATAATCTGTGGATGTGGCTTGGTGGTCATGTGACTGGCTGGGCATGACATCTTCTCATAATTCTGCTCAAAATGCAAGTCCATGCCTTGTAATAGCAGCTACAAAGGTAAAGGTGAAAGTTCCCCTCACACATCCATGCTAGTCGTTTCCGGCTCTAGGGGGCGGTGCTCATCTCCGTTACAGAGCTGAAGAGCCAGCGCTGTCCAAAGACGTCTCCATGGTCATGTGGCCGGCATGACTAAACGCCAAAAGCGCACAGAATTCTGTTACCTTCCCACCAAAGTGGCCCTTATTTTTCTACTTGCATTTTTACATACTTTTAAACTGCAAGGTTGGCAGCTGGAACAAGTAATGAGAGCTCACTTGGTTACATGGCACTAAGGATTCGAACCGCTGAACTGCTGACCGTTCTTATCAACAAGCTCAGTGTCTTCGCCACTGAGCCACCACATCCCTTTCATAGCGGCTATAGGGTTATACAGTGACCACATTTGGGACAATCAGACCATACGTCACAGTTTTTCTTTTTGTTTTTGTAAATTTTATTTAAGTTTTCACAAAAAAAATACAAATAAAACATCTTTTTTGAAAATAGTGTAATCCTGGTTTACATTTCTTCGTACAGACACAAATTCAAATTCATGCTCATTTTTATGTTCGATTCCATATCTTATTACTGTTTTACACTTTCTGCATAGCTTCTCCCCTCTTTTAATTTTCTCAATTTTATTTTAATTATCTCATCTCAATTCAAATCATTATATTATTTTATATTTTTGTCTGTCCTGTTTCAATTATCTAATATCTTTTTCTCATTAAACAAAGTTTCTCCTGTAGTTACTGATAGAAGTATGATGCCTTTATATTTAAGTTTATCCATTTAAACTCTTATTTAGACTTCAATTATATACCCTAAAGTTATAAATATTCAATATAATACATAATTTCCATTCAGATTCTGCTTGGTACATTCTTAAAATACACACTATATTCTTTTAAAAAAAGAAAAAATGATAAATGTGATGTAATTAAAAACAAATATTCCATTCCAATTCAATTCTATCATTAATATTAATATTCATTAAAATCTTAACTTTCTTTAACATTACTTTTCAATTAAATTTCATACTTCTATGGGAACAATTATAAACTTTCCATAATTAATTCCCTCCCCTATTCACTTATATTTTATAAAATGTTAACGAATTAAAATGTTCCCATCCCTTCCTAATTCAATTTCTCATTTATTTTATTTCACTTATTTTAATTAACAAACATTTCACAAAATTACACCAATTATTTTTATCCCTCATTTTAATCATACATTGTTTCCAATTTCTAAAAGTTATTTCTAATTACTAATATAACAATA
>BHFT01019824.1:0-15282 GCA_004320025.1 Laticauda laticaudata
TTCTGGGTCCTTGCCGCTTTCCAAAATGAGCACCTGCAAAAACTTTGCTCTGATCAGAAAAAAGCGACGTGACCATGGCCACACAGACCCAGGTCTCGCTTTTCTTATAGCCCAGGAAGACACTTTGACGATTTGTTGTTCACGGAGCAAGCCTGACGAAAGAGGAATATGAGCATGTTGAAGCCCATGTCCCAGGATCTGTCTGTGTGTCAGTGCGTCCTTGAGGCACATGACCTCCACGCCTAACAGTCCACCCCTTGTGAAAAGTCCCCAACCCTTTTGAATGGCCTCATTTCTTCAATCTATAACATACAGGCTGCGGGGTACATCACTGCTTGGCTTGTGCACCTTTTTCTTCCACACACTTATTACAAACCTCTACACAAACTTTTATTGTAGATGTGCTTTGATACCAACGCGAAACTTTGGGAACAGTTCCAGACTTCCTTTGCAATATAACTTTCTGGACTTTCTCTCCTTATGGAGGGTGTCCCATGATAAGGATTTTGCTGCACAACTCGTCACTCCAGCAAGGCCTGTCCCATGGATTGAATGATTCTACTGAACCCCAGGACTGAGAGGACCATTTAATAAAGGCTCAGGAACCCTTGCAGGTGTTATGGGCGTTCATTTAGCTGATTAGAGTGGGCCACTTTGAGCCTAGAATATTGAACCTTTTCACAATATTCTAATTTTCTGAGATTGTGGATTTGGGGTTTTCATATGCTGTCAGCCATAATCATCTCAATTATGACAAATCACGGCTTGAACTATCTTGCTTTTCATGTAATGAGCCTGTCTCATATATTAGTTTCACCTTTTAAGTTGCATTGCTGAAACAAATGAACTTTTGCACGATATTATAATTTTTTGAGTTTCACTTGTAGGCTAAAGGATAGGAACTGCCCCCCAAAAAAGGCTTCATGTCTGAATGAATACTTGAATCTGGGTCTCACAGTCCTATTTTGACACTTTAAAATCAGCATTGTGGTACACTCTTTTATGTCACTATTATTAATAATAGGGATTCTGTTAGATTCACTCCACTAAGTCTAACAGAAGGAGCAATGCTCCATTTCCCATCTATTAAAGAATGTCATTTGCATGACCCAAGTAGGCAGAGCTTTTCTCAGCAAGCTTCAACTGGCGTGAATGCTACTAATATTCTGGAAGGCATTAAACATGGGAGGGATGGGAAATTAAAGGGAACATGGGTTAGCTTCTTTGGATTGTGATCATTGCTGTGTTTGGCTGCTACTTTATGTATATTATTGCAGCTGTTTTTTTTAAATTGATTAAAAAAAAGCTGCCCGGAGTTGCTGTTTATGAAATGGGTATCCATATAAAGCAGCATTTAAACATATTGGTTGATAGTTAGGATCTGTTCAGAAAGAAAATGTTCCAAGATGTTATTTTAGTGGGATAAATTGCCAGTTTATGTAATAATATGATCAGAGGCATTTCTATTCAAATTTCAGTTTCTTTGCTTATGAACATTCATTTCATTTATGAAATATTTTGATCATATTACAACTTATTATACAGCTGTATCTCGCACTTCTTCTGTTCAGGAGCTATAGATTGATAAAATCTGTTGATTTTTACTTTCTTAATTCATTCTCTAAAACTATAGGAGTTGTATCTAAATGTGGCAGCCAGCATTCTAAATGTGTTGGAATACCCAGTGATTCAAACTTTGCCTTATACAACATCAAACTGTATGAGCTGCGATCAAAATTGTAAACATTTTAACCCATTCTACCTATGTGTAGCTCCAGAGTCTCTGTCCTGCTCTCGATACCAGTTTATTATCTCATACACCTCAAAATATAAGATACAGATTTTAAAAATGTAAACATTACACTTTGCCTATGTCACAAATCCATCTATATATGTAGATTATATTGGGTTATATTTTTATCTTCTTTCTATCGGCAATAATGTCAGTAACAGAAATTTGAGGAGTATTTTTCATCTTTTACAGAAGCAAAAGCATTCTCAATTATTTATGGAATATGCATTTTGGCATACATTTTTATTTCTTGCACTAAGGAAAATTATTCCACAATACATACCTTCTGATCATACTTTTGTGTAGATACTAAATACCACAGAAGACAAAACACAATTTTGGAAAATCCCACTGAGCAAAGAAGAATAGATCTCCAAGAATGCAGCCTTGGGTTTTTATGAGTAAACCAATTCAGTATTATGTCTCCACAAGGTAGCCTAGATTAAACCAGATTAGTATCAAGCACATACTAGGGAATTGAATAAGGAGAATCAATATTTGCAAGATTGCAGGTGTGGCGTTGTGACTAAAACCCTAGGGCAAGACTTCGATCATGATTTCCTATCTATCATTTTGCATATTTTGACTCCCTCAAAACAGCACCAGAAAGCAAGATAAGAAACAATGGATGGAAACCAATCAAGGAGAGGAGCAACCTGGGATTAAGGAGAAACTTCCTAACTTGAGGACAATTATCCAGTGGACTAGCTTGCCTTCAGAAGTTCTGGGTGCTTCGACATTGGAGGTTTTTAAGAAGAGACTGGACAGTCGCTTGTCTGAAATTGTATAGGGTCTTCTGTTTGAACAAGGAGTTGGACTAGAAGACCACTAGGTTCTCTTCCAACTCCATTCTGATTGATTGTTTTACTAGTGCATCTGCAAGATCCAGGAGAATTATTTTCATTATTTCCAGAGCAAGTCTAGAATTAGCAGTTTCTTTTCCAATATTCAGTTTAAAAAACTGACTAAAATTAGCTAAATTATCAATTTCATCCAAAAATTCAACCTGTTCATAGCCTTTGGTATAGAAGGTATATTTAATATCAAGTAGAAATTGTTTATATCAATGAATGTAATGATGGTATTCAAGTTTTTATCATAGCTTTCATTAACATAGTAGGAAGGAATCACTTTCTAAAATAAGCATCCATTATCTCACTAAACCCCATATTTTAACTTAATTAATTCAATTATATCACAGTGGATGGCCAATATTCAGGCAAGAATTATGTTGACATCAATAAAACAAAATGAAAACTAGCAACACTTCATAAGCATTAAGATGAACTTGTGTCTGACAGAATAGATTCAAATAATGTATTTATGAACAAACCTATATAAATTGATGAGAAGTGTTTACTGGTCATTGTTCTTCCTTTTTAAAAAAAATTCACATGCTATAGATGATTGGAAAAAAATAATTTTGGCTAGATCAATTTTTCCCTGCTTTGGAGTGGGGGAAAGAATTTAGAAACCCCTGGCAAATCCTGCCACATTTTTTTTCAGCTTAGTGTCTAAAATTCTCAAAGAATTATTCATCTGAGCATGAATCAAACTCAGAACTGCTTAGGTTCATTAAATGAACTGCTTTCATTTACTCCCAAACGAAATAAAATAAAGGGCAGATACTGTAGTCAATCTTTGTAGCTGCCTATTCAATGCTTGTTGTACCAAAACTTTAAGCCCATGTCCCACTGCACCAACGGATGCAAAGAGGATGTAAAATGTTAAAAAACGTTGGAAAACGCTTTGCATCCATTGTGTACTCATTGCATATGTGTTTCATATTCTCTATCCCTCAAGCATCTGTCCACTAAGATTTCATCCGTGCAAGAAATTTTGAGCTGCACAAAACTTTGTGAACAGATGAACTTTCCACTGTGTACGATGTAAATCCATGACATCCGAGCAACAAACGTTCTATGTCCGTTTATCATCCGTTAAATGTCCGCTGTATCCTCTCTGCATCCTCTGGGCATCCCCGCAACTCACATCTGCTACAGCTGAAAACGGAAAGAGGGAGGAAACAAAAGGTACACGGAACGTCTACACAGCGTTAGTAGCACGGAAATAGAAAGGATGAGCAGTGAACAGTTTGCATCCGATATACATCCGCTAGGCTTCCTATGAACATCCGTTTAACATCCCCACAACATACTACCCACGTCCGTTCTTTTCCTTTCTTTTCCGTTCTGTTTATGCAAATTTTTGCCACTTTTTAGAGTGGATGACAACAGATGGAGCACCCCCAAAATTTTGCTCATCCGCTGTGTCCTTTTTGCATACGTTTTGCATCCGCCGGCCAGTGGGACCTAGCCTTTACTGGTGTCATTTTTAAGTTAATCATTGGAAATACCAACAAGAGTCTTTTGTTTAAAATTAAAATTCGGACTATGTGCACATTAGAAAAATGTATCTGGATCTCATTTATGTTTTCATACATGAAAGAACCACTGATGACTTCATAAATTTTCTTAGAAGTATCTTTTATAATTATGTGAGGCTTTTAGAAATATCCAAGGGCTCTTGATAAAATTCTCCAGCATTGTTTACATTTGGGCAATTCATTATTGCTGTTGCTGCAGTTATAATGATATTGCAACACAATTTCCTAACAAACACTAAAACAGAAAATAGAATTGAGATAGGAGTGAAATTTCATACCAAAATAGGCAATTAAGATTTATTAATGGTCCTCTGCCTCCTAGAGGCTACGCTGCATAACGCTGCTATCAGATTATACAACTGGGGGGAGTGAAAATAGAACAAAACAATCTTTGAGTGGCTATAGTTTTGTCCTTCAATGTGAAAAGTAAGATAAAGATTAGAAAGGAGTTATTAAAATTCTAACAATTTTCTGCTTTAAAAATGAGTAGAAAACGTTACCTTCCATCCTAATATACATACTGGACATTTGCTATTTTAATTTCCATATAGTGTTACATTTTTATATATGTCTGTAGTGCCACATAGATTGCAATAATTAGAAGTAATAAAATGAAATATTCACAGATATTAAGAATTTTAAAAAGTTTTTAAAATATATATTATGTTCTTTCAAAATATCCACAAGATATTACTTTCCTCAGTGCAATGGAAATGTATTCTTGGTATTAGCGATGAGCATAGAGAAGGCAGGACTTGATCTCAAGGTTGATGCCACAGAAAAACCTTGTGGTAACTGAAGGGGAATTAGAAGACCATCTTTTTCTCAATTCGATCTAGAATTTTTTACCTAATATTATTTAGAAGTAATACATTCCATGCAATTCAATACATAGCTTGTAATATGTGTATACCTGGCAAATTTGGTCTATAATATAAAGTTGAGGAATGGTGCATTAACATTGTTCATATGGGATTGATAAGTCCAAAATCAGTCAAAGCTTAAATAGATCTCAATCCTATCGCTGACTCCCCAGAAAACATTCAGGGAATTGATGTGCCTATTCAAAATATGAAATAGTGCACACATAAAGATTAAAGTCATCTGTCATCTGCACCTCTATAACTGTCTGGTTTGGTTCTGCAGCCCAACGAGACAGGCACAGACTTCAGAGAGTAATTAGGACTGCAGAAAAAAACAATTACTACCAATCTCCCTTCAATCGAGACCTGTATACTGCACAAGTCAAAAAGACGTCTGTGAAAATATTTACAGATCCCTCCCATCCCGGACATAAACTGCTTCAAAACAATGCTATAGAGCACTGCATACCAGAACAACTAGACACAAGAACAGTTTTTTCCCCAAAAGCCATCACTCTGCTAAATAAACAATTCCTTCAACACTGTTCAACTATTTACAAAGTCTGCACTACTATTACTATTAACCTTCTCATCACTCCTTATCACCCATCCCTTCCCACTTGTGACTGTACGGCTGTAACTTTGTTGCTGGTATCCTATGATCTATATTGACTGTTTCCTGGTATGATTTGATTGCTCATTGTATCCTATGACTATCATTATGTGTTGTACCTGGTGATTCTTGACAAATGTATCTTTTCTTTTATGTACACTGAGAGCATTTGCACCAAGACAAATTCCTTGTGTGTCCAATCACAGTTGGCCAATAAAGTATTCTATTCTATTCTATTCTATTCTATTCTATTCTATTCTAAATGTTAGATACCACTAAATAATGTATGATTTCATTTTCTGTGTGCTTCATAAGTAGAGAACAAACACACACATTTACTGACAAAAAATAAATTCAGAAAACACAGTTAACAAAACAAATAAAACAACATGTAAGATAGCAGTACAATATTGAAATCAACTTACTTGATGTTCAAAAATCTTTTGAATGGCACCTGGCTCATATTACCATATGTGGTGAACATGTTCAGACGCTAAAAAATATTGGACTAAAATCCACATGTGGCTGGAAAAAATGACAAATAAGCATATAGACTTGAAACCAGAGATTTTTTTATTGGGAATTTTGCCTGAAATATATAGCAAAGATTTGAAATATCTGATTGTAAATGTATTAACAGCGGCTAGGATTGTATTTGCTAAAAACTGGAAAAATGAGAAGACACCATTACAGGAGGAGANAGTATGAGAGGATATATAATGTAATTGTAATTGAACACTACGAAATGGTAGCACAAAACAATTTGTAAACCAACCGGCACACTATATGTATATATATGGAATATGGCTTAATGTTTTTATGTTTTGTTTGTTTATGTTTGTTTTAAAACCAATAAAATTATTTTATTTTTTAAAAAAGGAAAAAAAACCCTTTTGAATGGCATAGTAAAAAAGGGTAAAAAGACATGGATGTCCTCCTACATGTGGCATCATAAGGACACATGGCTGCAGTCTTTGAAGGAAATTTTCAGGGAGGAATGCTTAAATGTCAACAACCACAAAAAGTTATGACTGTTGTGCACTTAGCCATGTGGAAAATAATACACTGCTCAAAAAAAATAAAGGGAACACAAAAATAAGACATTCTAGATCTGTACGAATGAAATATTCTTGTTAAATACTTTGTTCATTAGATAGTTGAATGTGCTGACAACAAAATCACACAAAATTTATCAATGGAAATCAAATTTAGCAACCCATGGAGGTGCTGGATTGGAGTTACACTCAAAATTAAGAGTGGAAAAAAACACTACAGGTGATCCAACTTTGATGTAATGTCCTTAAAACAAGTCCAAATGAGGCTCAGTAGTGTGTGTGGCCTCCATATGCCTGTTATGACCTCCCTACAATGCCTGGGCATGCTCCTGATGAGGTGGCGGATAAGTCTCCTGAGGGATCTCCTCCCACACCTGGACTAAAACATCCCCCAACTCCTGGACAGTCTGTGGTGCAACGTGGCGTTGGTGGATGGAGCGAGACATGATGTCCCGTGATGTATCATGGATTCAGGTCTGAGGAACAGGCAGGCCAGTCCATAGCATCAATGCCCTTTGTCTTGCAGGAACTGCTGACACACTCCAGCCACATGAGTCAAGCATTGTCGTGCATTAGGAGGAACCCAGGGCCAAACCACACCAGCATATGATCTCACAAGGGTCTGAGGATCTCCTCTAGGTACCTAATGGCAGTCCGGCTACCTCTGGTGAGCACATGGAGGTCTGTGCGGCCCCAAAAAAATGCCACCCCAACACCATTACTGACCCACTGCCAAACCGGTCATGCTGGAGGATGTTGCAGGCAGTAGAACGTTCTCCATGGCATTCTCCAGACTGTGCTCAGTGTGAACCTGCTTTCATCTGTGAAAAGCACAGGGTGTTAGTGGCATATATGCCAATCTGGTGTTCTTTGACAAATGCCAAACATCCTGCACGGTGTTGGGCTGTAAGCACAATCCCCACCTGTGGACGTCAGGCCTCATACCCCTCTCATGGAGTTTGTTTCTGACTGTTTGAGCAGCCACATGCACATTTGTGGTCCGCTGGAGGTCATTTTGCAGGGCTCTGGCATTGCTCCTCCTGTCCCTCTTGCACAAAGGCAGATATTTGGTCCTGATGCTGGGTTGTTGCCCTCCTACGGCCTCCTCCACATCTCCTGATTTACTGGCCTGTCTCCTGGTAGCACCTCCATGCTCTAGACACTATGCTGACAACACAGCAAACCTTCTTGCCATAGCTCACATGATGTGCCATCCTGGATGAGCTGCACTATCTGAGCCACTTGGTGTAGACTTGGTCTCATGCTACACTAGAGTGAAAGACCGCCAGCATTCAAAATGACCAAACCATCAGCCAGAAAACATAGAACTGAGAAGCGGTCTGTGGTCACCACCTGCAGAACCTCCTTTATTGGGATGTCTTGCTAACTGCCTATGCTTTCCATCTGTTGTCTATTCCATTTGTACAACAGCATTTTGAAATTGATTGTCAATCAGTGTTGCTACCTAAAGTGGACAGTTTGATTTCACAGGATTTCACAGAAGTGTGATTGACTTGGAGTTACATTGTGTTGTTTAAGTGTTCCCTTTATTTTTTTGAGCAGTGTAGTTGAAAAAATTGAAAATGAGCAGGTTAAAACATTGTAAGATATTTGGAATTGGAGAGGATTATCAAGATTTGAAAATTGAAGTTGAAGGATTATGGCATTAACAGGCCATGGTAGTCCCAGTGTTATCATCATATTGGGTGTCATCCCAAAATATCTTGGACAGCACTTAGAAAATCAGCACACTGACAAAATGTCAGTGTCAATTACAACCTGTCAATTACAAACTATGCTGTTTGGATTTACATATATACTACACTGATACATATATAATATCCTAGGTGCTTGCAAAGAACTTGATGCCATCATCAGCTTAAGAATGGGTAGCTGTGATTTTACACAATAATGAAAAAGCTAAAGTACTCTGGGATTTTAGAATTTAAACTGACAAGGGTGTGCCACATAATACTACAGACATAACAATTGCCCACAAGAAAGATAAAAAAGTCTGTATAGTGGGTGTTGTAGTACCAAGGGGCAATAGCAATAGCATTTAGACTTATATACCGCTTCACAGTGCTTTACAGCCCTCTCTATGCGGTTTACAGAGTTAGCATATTGTCCCCAACAATCTGGGTCCTCATCCACCTCAGAAGGATGGAAGGCTGACTCAAGGTCAACCTCAAGAAGCAGCAAAAAAAGAGAAAAAGTTGGAGAAGATCACAAATACAAAGACCTGCAAATAACAATAGAATGACTGTGGCAAAAGAAAGTAAAAAAATAGTACCAATAGTAATAGGTGCTTTGGATGCAATCCCAAAACATCCGCAGCACCATTTCAATACCATTGGCCTCAGTCAACTGCAAAAGGCAGCCCTACCTGGAACTGCTCACATTCTGTAACAATACCTTTAACACCATCAAACAACAATATCTGTCCTTGGTTCCTTGGGAAGGACTCAATAGATGGATAAAAATGTCAAATTCATTCTAAACATCTGGCTGATTTTGCAATCACCTATAATAATAATAACAGCATTATCTGATGTGCTCAGAAGCAAGACTTATCCTTCTGCTTCAATGTAATAACTAAAAACACTTTATTTTTTAAAATGCCACTGTTAACTCAAGGCTTAAGACTGCAGACATCTAGTCTTATAAAATAAAATATTAACTGTTTCTTAAGATACCATTCCTATTAATTCACAAAGGTCAGGTTCCAAAATTAATGTACTTGGATACTGCTGCTCATTAGGTTCTTTATAAACCAAGTTTCTGCACATTTTTGGTTTCTTACTTTTACAATTAATTGGACTTGTTTTATTACTTTGTTGTTCATCACTTTCACATTACTTAATGATTTATGTCCTTGTCACATACACAGAGGACTCCTAAGTCTTTTTTCATGCTCTTAATAAAGGAAAGTGAGTCATTTGAAATTTAGATTCTTACCTATCAGAGTAGCCAATTAAAAGAATGTCATGAGTGGCCTTGACCTCCAGTTTTTAGTACAATTGTATCAAATTAAACCTTTTATTGTCCTTCAGAATGCTAAGCTATAGAGTAATCTAAAGATTAATTTTCCAATAATATTTAATGATGATTGATTACAGTCAATATGTGAATATAAGCTATGTATCAATTTTACAAAAATGCATACATGATTAGCCTGTGGGTTAAATAAAGAGATGATTTCTGCCTTATAGTACTTTGTGCTTACTTTTTCTCTGCTGCTTTCTAGTATTTTTACAAAAACTGAAAAAATAGTCCAGAAATAAAATAATATGCAGCTAATGCAGATAGAAACTAAATAAAAGGTCAGACAGTGAGAGGAAGTATGCAGATTTCCCAGGAGAGAATTGCAGAAATAGAAGGCATCCCAGAAAGGGAAACATTGTGTATGAATTATATAATTCATACATAATATTATTGAGAAAAGGATTGTGTGTGAATAATATCCACAACCTAATTTACAATATTATATTTTTACCTTACTGAACCTTAAAGGAATCCTCGTGGTATGCAATATTTAAAACATAAAATACTCAAGGGGAGGTCATAATTGCATGGAATGGTTGCAAAAGTACTTTTTCATCACCACTATTGCAAATAGTTGTTAAACAAAGTTAAACAATGACTACCAGTACATCAAGATCAGGGGTGTCAAACTGGTGGCCCATGGACCAGATGTGCCACGCTCAGGCCATGCCCACCGCAGCTCCGTGAAGTGAAAAACATTGCAAAACATCACATGATGGCAACATGATTCTGTGAGTTTGACACCCGTGATCAAGATGAAAACTATTCCATAGCGAGGAGAAATGTTGCTTGTGGCCTTCTGTCCTTTGTTGGGATTACCAACAAATTGGTTTACATATTTGCTCCAATTAAAAACTAAAAATTCTGAAACTCTTACATACATGTGTCTCTGTATATATTCTGCGATATATATTGCAACTTCAATCACATATCTAGCTAGCTATCATCTATCATAATAACACAGTTTTTTTCTGTATTAATATTATAGTGGAGTCGTCAGTGCTCTCTAAGCTTGGTTGTTTGCTTGCAGGCTTTTCATTACCTGACTAGGTAACAACATCATTGCTCTTGAGCACTGATATTGTCTAGTCAAGTAATGTAACATTTCTAAGCAAACAACTAAGCTCAAGGATCAGTTCAATATTTTCTTCTGTTGGAATATTATAATTGTGTAGAACTGTCTTTGACATAATGAAATTTAATGAAGCTGTTTAAGAAGAGTAATGATTAATTTTTCCCCATTTATTTCAGAAATGTTGATTCATAAAAATAAGCTTTTTATAGTGAATCAAGTGATTATTTTTGGTTGTTATGCGTATAAGTAAGGCTTTGCTTTCTGAACTTGGACAAAATGTTATTTTTCCTCAGAAATGATTATAGAACTTGCAGATCAGGCCTCCTTACGACATGTGGAGTATAGTTGTGGGTATGACATGTTTCTCTTTTCAAATAATTCATTAATATAAGGTATTAGCTAGATAATAGATATGCCTTTAGGCTAACAGGGTCAGCTGGAAGTTTTTTTGAAATTTTTATTTACCTTCTATCAGATTAAGAATAATAATTTAGAAACAATTTGGAGATTTTTGCAACCTTACCCAGGGATTTTGAACATTATATGATACAGGTCACCTTTGCTTCATTATGAAATGCAGGTGAATAATGAACAAAATAACAAAGTTGGAAGGGACCTTGCAGGTTGTCTACTCCAACTGCTTCCTCAAGCAGGAGACCTTACATCATTCTGGAGAAATGGCTGTCCAATCTCTTCTTAAAAACTTCCAGTGATGGAGCAACCATAATGTCTGGATGCAAGCTGTATCACTGATTAATTGTTCTAACTGTCAGGAAATTTCTCCTTAGTTTTAGGTTGATCCTCCATTTGGGAGGATGATAATAGGCTTAAATGAACTATTAGTGGCTTAATTTAACTATCAGTGTCTTAAACTTGCAAAATCATATTGAATGGAGTCAAAACAGATTATTATTTTAAATAAATAAAGTTGTGGCTCATTAAGTTTATTTATTTATTTTTATTTAATCTCATTTGTGTAGCTGGCCATCTCACATAGTTACATTTCAGTATAGCGGTCCTCAACCTTTTGGGCATCAGGGACTGGTTCCATGGAGAGAGTTTTTTCCCCAGACCGAAGGGGGCATGGTTTTGCATGCTGCAAAAATGGTTTTGCATGCTTCCCATGGATGGGGCTTTGCTTGTTTGCGCAGCCCAATTTCGGGCATCCTGCAGCTCGGTGCTGATCCATGCACCAGGAGTTGGGGACCCCATCATTACAGTTATAGTTTATGGAGCAAGATCTCATTTCTTTTTCTGAAGCAAACCATACATGAAATAATCTGTCCTTCTGTCCTGAATTCCTTATTCTATCTAATATAAGATAAAGACTATCTATTTATCCATCCTATCCCCTATCTAATATAAGATAAAGACTAGCAAAGGCATCCTAACCCAGGTCTAGGTTCAGAGGCACATTTTAAACAACTATTGGAACAGTTCTTGGCTTGAACCATTCACATCTCCAGGAAAACGCAGTTCCAGAAGGCAGGCACTGCAACAGAGAAGGAGTTTTGATTAAAGGGACCTGGAATGTATCCACTGTGCTGAATTTCACTTCACATAGATGAAAACTACCAAACATAGATGACCGCCAAATAATCATCCCCTATGCCACATAGTCCTTTGTAGGTAGTTACCAGTATCTCGAATTGCAACCATAATTAGCAACAATTGCAGCTGTGAAGCAGGGATGACACGTTGTGATGTGATTCAGCCACTACTGCCTGCATCAGCATACTAGGGACCACCTGTAGCATCTCAGTAATCTTTGAAGGAAGTCCCAGTGCAACTAATATGCCAAGTGAGATATTGGCAAAGGCCTTCCAGGCAGGAAGAACTTCAGGAAGACCTGAAATTATGTACTCATCTTGAATTGAGAAATGTGACCTCAATCTCAAGACAAAAGGTGAAACATCCTCAAATAATCCTTGTCAGGATTTGTTTCTCTCTGTCCAGACACCAACAATTTTCAGATGATGGATCAGGACATTGACAACTTTCTCTCCTAAACAGGAGGAATGAGGATGGTGAGCCCTGAGGCTTCTCATGAGTAAGTGGCTGGGAATGCACATTCTGCTCTCCATTAACACTGATTTGATCTGAACAGAAAGAAAGGGGAACCATGGTGTAACACTGCTTTCCACCTCTAAATCCTGTGAATGGTACCGAAAGATGCTGGGATAAATAGCATGAAAAACCACTGAGAGTTCAATGGTGAATTCACCACCCCATTCTAGTTCTTCAAAGGTCGTCAGCAAGTAATGGTGTTTCCATGCTGCACTCCCAAATGAAATTTGATGAGATAGATCCAGATAATCTGTTTCTTTCAAAGTCTTCTGCATCTACTTTCTAATAATCTCAATCATCTTTCTTAAAAAGGGAAGGTTGGACACTAGTTGACAGCTGTCCAGCATTGTTAGGTCAAGTTAAGCTTCCTGAGGGGACACACCATCACTTCTTTGAAGGAGGGCAACCACCTCACTCCCTTTTAGTGATTTATAGTAATAAAATATTTTTTAAAACCCTTAGTTGTAATTAAAACTACATAATTATAAAATAGTTTAAAAGTACAGTAATCTGTTCTAGTACCATTCTAATTCCTTGCCAACAACTCCATTTTCAATAATTTCCAGAAGTATAAAACTATAAGAACAACTTCAGCAGAAGTAGAGATGCTACAACCCGAAAGTGTTGCCTATGAGCCTCCATGAAATGTATTTCGTAAAAAGGGGGAATTACCTTCTGTTTCCTCAGAACAAACATCTTTGGTGAATTCAGTGGAAGAAGCTGCTCAAGGAGATATTTGAGATGCCTTGTGTAGTTCACACTCTCTAAAGAAAGTGTGCAATGTGCTTAAGAAACATACAGAAAATGCAAGTGAAAAATAAGAGGTTTGTCAATGGCTTATTAGGCTTGAAAATTTAGAGTCAGTATAATTCACAACAAAGTAATCCTATACTATACCTGCTTATTCAGATGTAAATAAGATTGAGTTCAGTTTGCTTTATTCTCAGGTAAATATCTATAGGATCATTGTTTAATTGCCATATAAAATTAGCAAGAAGAGACAGCTGGTATAGCACATGTAGATTGATTTTTCCATTGACAGCTTTCTGACCTTGGATTGATTTAATAAGCTATCAATTCTTGTGTGACAAAGATTAGAACAGAATTACAATTTAGCTTTGAGATTCTTAATTTATTAATCCATGACACTGCATTGTAATTTTTAATATATAAATTTCTAGCTTCTGTGTTTCTGTTTATAGTTGCATGTTCATCTGAGGCACGCTAGTATTGCCAAGCAACAAATATGTGCTTTACATACATGATGCTATAGTTCATGGGTGTCAAACTCAATTTCATTGAGGCCCACCTCAGGGCTGTGGTTGACCTCATGGGGCCAGGGGTCTGATTGACTGGGTGGGCATGGCCAGCTTGATGCCACTCCCCAAACTGCTGGCATGTTTCCTCTTTGCATTGAGTAGACCTGGCCAAAGCCACGCGAGCCTAATTGGGTAGACTGGGCTGAAGCTACATTGGCCTGATCTTTCCTCTTCGCATCAGGTAGACTGGGCTGAAGCTTCACTGGCCTCTCTGCATTGGGTAAACTGGGCCGAAGCGTCACAAGTAGACTGGGCTGAAGCAACGGAAGTAGACCAGGACAGCCCCATGGGTTGGATCCAACTGCATCTGGTCTAAGGGCCTTTAGTTTGACACCCCTGCTATATTTAGTATTATCAAATGATATATTTATGGATTCAATGCTACTTTTATAATAAATGGGGTGGTGTTTTTTTTTTGCTCTGATAATAATATTTTGGGAATTTAAGATTCAACAGATTTGGGAGGCATTTAAACACAGTTTTCTAACCTAAATCAGTGAACCATTTCTACTACTTAAAATTCTAAACTAATACCCAAGTAGGCCTTTTTCATAGAAAATTGTTTGTTGCTTGAGACCCAATTTTTTGATAATTAGACCAGAGAGGGGAAGAATTACAATGCCCAGCTTTCTTGTCTTTGCTTGGAAGATCCTTATTTATAAAATGCCTAGTTCAAGGTGTATGGTGTGGTTTGGGAAAGGAGATGTCAGCGTTCCAGAAAATCTCTACTTCAAAACTCCAAGACAGACATTCTCTGCAAGATTCTTTTTATTAGAGTAGTAAACTGGCACATCTGGAAATCCCAAATCTGAAAGTTCCAGGTTTCCTTGCAATAAGTAAAAACTACAAATCTACCCCCTGCACCCCTCATTGCATCACATGCCCCAATCACCATCTGTTCCAACTTGAGATGTCCTCTCAACCAGGTGCAGAAATAACATAACCTTGATTTATCAGAAGTATGTTATTTGTTTTAAAATTTTGCTTTACATTTTTTTGTATTTGCTTTAAAACCACAATCTTCTTGCCTTTGTATTTCAATGTTTTCTCTCTTACCACTTGTAATA
>BHFT01019825.1:0-47285 GCA_004320025.1 Laticauda laticaudata
TGAGAGCGGATAACAATGGATGGAAAATTTTCTTGTCCGCTGTGTCCTTTTTACATACTTTTTGCATCCATCGGCCTATGTGACAAGCCCTTTACTTTGTTTGAACACTGAACATTATTATTTTCTCAAGATTTTGCATATTTTATTTGGCTTAGTCATGATACAATTCATTATGTCAAAACTGTATTACATAAATATTCCCATAAATGACCAAGGGATCCTATTTACCTGTTAAATTATGTTTCCTATCAATCACAGTAATAGGCTGACTGGTGTAGCATTAGAATTAGCAAATAAATAACCCATCGTAAAGTATAGATCAAATTTGTCTGTAGTGGCATCTGACATTTGTCTGTAGTGGCATCTGATATTCATTTCAAGTCTTTAAAGATTAGCTGTATAAAAAATGTCTTTCACAAATCCTTGATTTGTGATGATTGAGTCTCTCCCACCTAAAGGATTGTCACATTTTTTCACCCAACACCAGGGTTTCCTACGATGGTGGGAAGAATTAACTTACTTGTTCATCTCAGTCTCTTTTCTTGGAATAATTTTTATTCTATCTTTTTTAATAAAAAAGTTTAAACTAGATAGGGAAAAAAAGAACATATAATGTATGTAATACATGTATGTGACGTATTAAGATGTGTCAGTTCAGCCTATTGGGAACTGATTAATTCATTCTATTTTCATATAGATTGGAAATGTATTGGTACTTTCAGTAAACTGTAGGAAGTTAATGTCCTGTTTCAAAGCATGTATACACCGGTATGATTTACAAGGGATTTATTGGCAGATATCAAGCTGTGCAGTTTAAAGTGCAAACTTGTGAATACTCTGAAAAAGATACAGGAAGGTGAGGTCTTGTCTGAGAGGTCCACCCAAAGTAAGACCAAGCATAGGTTCAAGGAAGCAAAAGTAGATCACAATTGTCCAACTGTCAAGCACAAAGGATGTATTCAGTTGGTTCAGATCAAGAGTTAGAAAGCAGACCCAGGAATGCAGATCCAAGGTTGGCAAGCTGTACACTCAGATAAGGGCTCAGCTGTTGTAGCTGCTCTTACAACCCACACCCAGATATTGGTGCCCTTGCTTTCTAAAGCCACCAAATAATTATTAGGAATACAACCTTCTCCAACCAGAATTGACTGGTCCAATACAGATTCCCTGGGAAAAAGTATTAATGATCAAATATCAGACCATTTAATGTTGCATCAAATAATTCAGTGAAAAGGTTAAGTTCTGCCCTCTCAAAAGGGGCTTAAATCGTGATGAATCACTATAATAAACTAAAGGGACCTGAAAACTATCTGGTAACTCTCTGTATTCTGTACCTCATAAACCCATTATCTTTGTTAGAAGAAATTCTGGCCCAATTCTGTGTTGGGATTTTGTAAGAATGACACTGGACACAAGAAATTTATTTGAGAGCATAAAAGATGCACTTGAAGGTAGCAATAACAACAGCTTCAGAGTGCTTTATAGCCCTCTCTAAGTGGTTTACAGAGTCAGCATATTTGGCCCCAATAATCTGGGCCCTCATTTTACTGACCTTGGAAGGATGGAAAGCTAAGTCTACCTTGAGCCAGTGAGAATCGAACTGCCAAACTGCAGGCAGTTGGCAGGCAGCAAAAGTAGCTTGCAGTACTTCATTCTAACCACTGCACCACCGTGGATCATTAGGTAGGCTACAATTTGGGGTTTTGAGGTAGGGAATATTTATAGGGAAAGTGGTTCTTGTATGAATGTGTTTATCTTTTTGTAAATGTGCAGCTCTGGTGGGGATATGACCTATCTAATCTTACCATTCTTCCTTCAATGTGTGTTTATGTTCTGACTTTGGGGCACCCACTTTGTATGTGTTCACAAAAACACAATATCTTAAATTATTTGTCTTGTTTGCTATTCTTTGAGAGAAATGCAGTCTTATCAGTTTCAGCTTGACTGTCAGCTACTAGGCTTACTTAAGTGATCTTTGCTACATTGTATTTATCTCTGTTTGCTACATGGTTTCCTTCAGCTATTGGCAGGTCAAATTGTTGACTCAAGGAGTTCATAGGGAGTGTGTGAATAAAATTATTTCCAAATTGATTTTCTTCCCAAATCATCTTCTGGATAGGGTTGAGATTCAGGATTTTTCTCCAAACATTGATGGCTACAGAGTATCAAAGTGGAAAATACTGTGAAACCCCAGATTTCTGAATGAGCCTGGGATACAGGTTCTATACACAAAGCCCTCTGAGAACGTGGACACTAAAGTTGGAAAGGAAAATTATAAGTAAAATATCATAGATATTTTATATTTTTCTGTGTTACTCTATTCTGTAGTTTTCATTTGTTGCTCTCATGTTGTTCCCCTATTTCTTTACTTGTCTATTTGCTGATTAATCATCACTAACTATCAATACCAATTCTGGCCTCCTATAAACAGCCCCCCCCCTTTTCTTTTTCTTTTATGTTCTCTGGGCATCCCATTCTTTGTATCTGTTGAAATAAAAATAAAATAAAAATATTTTGTCCATTCCTAGTCCTGGAGAAGAGAATTTTCTTTTCTACTTCATCCAGATACCAGAAATCAAAGAAAGGCATCTTTAAGGACTGAGGGTGGGAACTGAGTTTCCTGCTCCTTGCTAGAATATCAATAGCACTTAGATTTATACACCATTTCACAGTGCTTTTACAGCCCTCTGTAAGCAGTTTACAGAGTCAGCATATTGCCCCCAATAATCTGGGTCCTCATTTTACCAGCCTCGGAAGGATGGAAGGCTAAGTCAACCTTGAGCCTGCTGAGATTCAATCTACCAAATTGCAGGCAGCAAGCAGTCAGCAGAAGTAGCCTGCAGTACTGCATTCTATCCACTGCAGCTCAGAAATCTGATATCTCTGAGAACAATTATACTCAATCATCATGGACTTTCTGTAAGTAGGTAATAGAGATCCTCAGAAGTGAGGTGGTAGGCTTTTATCATACATGTGAGCGATATTTGGTGAAAAAGGTTGTGTCCCTCACTGCAAGAGACAAATATCTCTCTTTCCTTTACATATCCAAAAGGAAAGCACAATGAATTGCATTTACTGGCAAAAGCCTTTTGAACCATAAACACACACTATGCACAATATACAAGTCATGTAGAGTAGCTTGCAGATTGGACCGACTTACTGTTCCTGCTTTTATATGGGGATAAACACTGTGTTACACACAATTCAAATGCTAGGAAAGTTTGGAATTGAAAGCTTTTACTTTTTAAAATGTTAATTATTCTTCAAGTGAAGCTTAATTCTTATTAACTTTGTTAATCTGACTATATAATTGTCTTGCCATTGTCAGACTGGACTATATTTATCTGGAAAGGTATAAGATTTCCTGCTTGAGCAAAAGTTTGGACTAGAAGATCTCCAAGGCAGAGGTGGTATTCAGCAAGTTCTGACCAGTTCTGGAGAACTGGTAGTGGAAATTTTGAGTAGTTTGGAGAACCAGCAAATACCACCTCTTACTGGAGATTTTACAGTATCCTTCCCTTGCCACACCCACAAGCCACGCCCACAGAACAGGTAGTGAAAAAAATTGAATCCCACCACTGCTCCAAGGTTTCTTCCAACTTTGTTATTCTATGTTCTATGTTCTTTTAACCTTCCCCAACCAGCCTATCAAACCAGAAGCAGACTGTAACTGTAGATTCTGTAACTCTGTTGATCATCTATTCCCTCTTGCCTGAAGGTTAAGATATTTTTAGAAGTTTCCAACCACATGCCTTTTCCCATTAGTACAACGGTAAGATTTATAGCTACTCTTCATTATAGAACATGTATTCTAGATAAAAATACAAGTGAAGATAATTATCTTTGTCAATCAGTAAAAGTGCTTCCACCTGATATCAATCAAAAAGAATAAAGGCAATTGATTTTATTTTTTATCAGCCAGGTAAAACAGCTCATTATGTTTCTGAACTGCAAAAGCTGATAGCAGTAATACTTTTTAAATATAACAACATGTTTGGCAAAGTTCAGATTTGATTAATAGATTTGGAAGGGACCTTGTAGGTCATCTAGTCCAACCTCCGCCCAAGCAGGAGACCCTATACCATTCTGACAAATGGCAGTCCAATCTCTTCTTGAAAGTCTCAGGTGATGAAGCTCCCACAACTTCCAAGGGCAAGCTGTTCCATTGGTTGATTGTTTTCAGTGTCAGAAAATTTATCCTTATTTCCAGTTAAAGCTCTCCTTGTTCAGTTTCCATCCATTATTTCTTGTCTGGCCTACAGGTGCTTATGTTATGTTGTTAGAATCTGAAAAGAATGCAGTGAGTTGTGCCAACCCAAGTGAAATCTGGATAGCTTTTATCCAACTTCATTTGGTCCCAACATTGGTTAATTCAAGACACATACAGAGGTCTGCTTGGTTCAGAAACATCTGAACAGAATGGATTAAAATCGATTAAAATGGCTCTAGAGAAGTGAAATACAAAATCCTTTGGTTTCTCCAGATCATATAAAAGCAGAATGATCATTTCTAGCTGGCTTTGACTTTAAATAATAATCTATTGTTTATGTCATGATTCCCAAAGGATTATCTATATATATAAAAGCAAAACACCACTCACGCATCGTCATGAAATCTTCAGAACCGTAAAGCCTACTAACTTAAAATTTGGCACGTATGTTCCTCTTGGCTTCTAGGTGCTCACTAAAAAAGGGTATTTCAAAATGACCATGAGAGCATTAGTATTTCCTATATTATTACTAACATGCTCTGATGCTAAGGAGTTCTACTCCCCCTCCCCACCTGAAAAGAAATATCTTCCAATTGCAGTTCAGCTAAGCCACACCTCCTTCTTGTTCACACAGCAAAGACTGTTTTGGGTTCCAAATAGCCCTAAACTCTTTCACACGCTGACAGGATGCTAGCCAGATGAATATCGGTGGATGCTAGTAGGCAGAGGCAGCATTTTTCCCCCTTATTTTCCTCCCCAAAAACTTGCCTGATCACATAGTTTCATAGCAGAGCACAGGCCTCCTGATAGTACTGTATATGCTTGTCACCTGAAAGGCTGCTGCAAGGGTGTCAAACTTGCAGTGTCACATTGTGACTTTTGTGATGTTTTTCCCATTTGTAGAACTGGCCTGTAGGCATGGCCTGGACATGATACATCCAGCCTGCGAGCTGCCAGTTGGACACCTTGGCCTACTGGATGATCTACTAAATATACTATACAGGTTCCTTTAGCAATCATGAGCATTTGAAGGTTGGGAACGAGGTTGGGGAGTATAAGCCAAGCACATGTCTTCTGAACTACTGCTCTATTGTTTGACTATGCTTTGGCTATCTCATTCCTTTATTAGACTTCCTACCTCTTTGTTTATAGCTCCTCCAAATTGACATTTTGGAATAATAGAATTGAAAGGTTCTTCTGACATAATCTCATCCAGTTCCCTGCTCAGTGGAGGACCCATTGGAGTCCATTGTGGAGTCCATCCTCAGTGGAGGACGATCCCTTTTGGTGACCAAAAGAAGAGTTCCATCAAAGGAGATCACACCACTTTACTGTGTTGTCCATCCTGAACTTGTTTCCTTGTAATTTTAAACCACCAGTTCTGCCTTCCAGTGCAAGAATTTTTTCAAGAAGTCTCATTAAAGTTTTCATTTCCATGAAATAGTTAATAGTTATAGTTAAAAATATATGGAGAATACCAGGTTGGTGAGGATTACTACTATATGAAGGAAGTACCAAAATCAATTCTAGAATAATGAATAGTTTAACTACTGCAAAGAATTGAGAAAGGCCATCAAAAGCTCTTCCCAGTGCCAGTCTGTTTTATTATCTTTTCTCTCTCTTTGTGGCTGTGTTTAAACCAAGGACACTCTGTTGTTAAAATAAAATATTCACACATTATAAATGAAAAATTAAAAAAATGTGGGAGGCAATTCCATCTTCACTTCCATCTATCGCAAGGGAAAATATTCCCCAAAAGGGACCACAGCATTGTGAAGATAAAAATGCCAAAATTTTTATATTAGCCCACAGAAGGAAAAATAATAATAACAATAACAATAACAATAACAATAACAATAATAATAATAATAATAATAATAATAATAATAATAATAATAATAATAATAATAATTAATAATAGTATTTGCAACATTGTTTGCTGATACACTTTCATTATTTTAATAATCTCCATTCCTATCAAAATATAATTAAATCCATGTGATGATCAAGCTAAAATGGATTCAGGATTAAGGGCAAAACAAATTAACAAATTCTTAGCTATTTCGCTGGAGTCAACTTTCTATTATTTTTCATGCTCTGCTCATTCTCATTAAGTTTTTTTTTTACTTGCAGCATTCTTAAAGCAATGAAAATTCCTGCTTCATATTTGTAACTAATATTAACGACATTGCTTTGGCGAACATGTATGAGAGCAAAATAGTTCTCCATCTCTGAATGTACAAATTCATATTTGTACCTGAGAAAGAAGTCTACTAATCATTCATAGCTTAAGTGTGAATTTCTAATAAACAGGTTTCAGTAAATTGCATTGAAATGCATTATGTATTTCATAAATTCAATTCATTTGATAAATTGTTAATGGTAGGCTTCCTGGCCATTAGGATATAGCAATTGAACAAATTCTTCGGGGGGCTTGTATATTTATTAAACTTTTGGACTGCATTGATATATAACATCAGGTCAAGGAAAAAGTGATTAAGCCTTTTTTTAAAAGAAAAAAAGAACTAGAAGATTTATATGGACTTTTTGCTAAGAAAAGAACAGACAGAACTGATGATTTATGGATTTGGGATAAGAAAGGGTAAAAGAAGGAGGGCGAATGGTAAAGGGGCAATTGCTTAATCCAAAAAAGGGCAGAAGTCAAAAATTCTTTTCTTTTCTTCTTTTTTTCTTTTTTTTCCTTTTTCTTTTTTTGTATTATGTTCTGTATTGTATTGTGTAAGTTCAGGTGTAAAACTACTACAGCCATGGTACAAACCTTCACCCTACCATTATTCAAAATTAAACAATTTTGGAATAGAAACTGGACCGTTCTGTCCATTTTCATTCTGTTTGCTCAAAGTTTTATTCCATCTCTATGTCAATCTGCTAATTTTTGTAAATTAATCCACACAATTAATTCCATAATATTACTATACTTCTGTAAGCATAAATGATTTCTGATCTACATATAAGTCGTCTGTAAAGATGGGTGCTTCTCTGAGAAATGGTTTTGCTTTATTATGCATTCTGAGAAGACAGTTCTCTGTTTTGTAGCTTTGGCCCTGGCATATGGCAATGAAATATAAGCTTCCTCTGTGGTTCATCACTTCCTGGAATATCCACATGATAATCTCACTTTGTACAATCACATAGAAGTTCCAGGAAATGTTGGTGTGCAAGAATTTCTGTAAAGGTCCCTGCACTTCTGTGATAATCCAAAGCCTTTTAAAAATAAATAGAAGTTTAAAGAACACTCCTGCCCCCAGAATCTCATCAACTTCATTAAATTAAATTAAACATCATCTGATTCTCAATGGAATATGTGTGTGTTTGTGTGTGTGTGTGTTTTCTTAAGTTTTCGTGGGTATTTATATATTTAAAAATTTGATTTTTTTTTTCAATTTTCAGACTTTCAGACCTTTCTAATGTTAAACCTAATAGAAGTGTTTTGTGAGATGATCAATACAGGTAGTCTTCAAATTACAACCAAGTTGTGGCAGCACTGGAAAAATTGAACTTATGTACTTATGACTGGTGCTCAATGTTCCAGCTGTGATGACAACCCCCAGGATCATGTGATCACAATCTGGGCCATCCCACATTTATGACCAATCCTTCACTACCACCCCTGATCCTACCATCACTTCCTTTTCTGGCCACATTGTTGCATGGGAAGTCCTCAGCCAAGTAGCTGCCAGGAATTGCTTCTAGGCATTCTGGTCATGTGTGGGAGAGGTGCCACAGAATGTCCCCACCTTGCTGCCTCATGGGAGAATCTCCTTAGCTGACAAGTCACATGGCATGGAGGAGTTGTAGCTCTGGCCATAGCTCTTTTCTTTCCCAATGGAGTGGAGCATGCAGCTTCCTACCTGAGCTTCATGACACCTCCCCATGCCACCTGCCCATATTCCCTAGTATTCCCTGAAGTAATACACTAATCAACCTAACTAAGCCTCTAACACTCTAACTAGGTCCCTAACACCCATCCTTGGCACCCACCCCCAGCCTGTAGTACATCAGCCATCAGCCTGCTTGGCTAGAAATCTCACCTCTTCCAGCTACACAAGCTTTTTAATTACCTCCCACGGTCCTAGGCTTATGATGGCAACTGAGACTGTCAAGACTGACATCATTAAGCAATGTGATTGTGTCATAAGGACCACATCACTAAGCAATGGAAATTCCTGTCCCAATTGCCATCATAACTGTGCTGTCGTTCGTGATAATGGGAATTTTAAAAATCCCCTCTTCATTCTGTGTTTGTGATTCCGAGACAAGAAAGTTGCTGCATTAAAAATATATATTACAACTCAGCTCACTAGCTATTGAGATATGACACTTTATTTTCAAAATTATTTTAAACAAGTTCTTCATTTTGCTGCACTTTGAATCTTTAGATACATGACTATCTAAACAGTCTTACCCATTGTATAAAGTTATGTACTGGAAACCTAAAGAATGAGACATTCAACAAAATCTTTACATGATCTTATTACTGTTTCTTCCACCTCTTAGCCTAGAGGGAGTAATATCATCTCAAGCTTTGTGCAAATGGTCTCTCAAAATTCTGCAATCATTTTTAGTGCCGAGAAACTTGAAGGATTATTTCACCAAATTTCTCCAGGGGACAGAAGTATTCTCACAGTTACTCAGGCATTGTCTGTAAAAATAGCTCCAGTTTTTCTCCCCTTGTGAGATTTCCTTCTCTTTTTTCAGCTCTATTGAGTCTATTGAGCACAGCGTAGAGAATAATTAGGGAGCACTACGGGATAAAAATGGCAAGAAAACAGATAGAGAAACGAGAGATTTGAAATATGCAGCCTTCTGTTCTAAAAGGAGAGAAGATCAACCACATCTGGAAAAGGAGCATATTCAGCAGGTATTTGTTTATAGCCTTAAGTAATTGTGTGTGTGTGGGGGGGAATAATGCTTTGCTGGTAGTTACCAAAAAAGAAAGCAGAACTTCCTTTTAAAAAGGGAGAAATACAGTTCCTGCCCTTTCCAACTCTACTGCATGTTGCTTTTCTCTTTCTCGATATACATTAAATCTTCAAGCAAGGCAAGATCAAAGACCAGACAAGGAGTTCTATTTTATTGTTGTAAGGTATATTAATGGAACCTTGAATAACAGTCCACTTCACTGGCTCTTTGTCAAGACAGACTCTTCTTAGTATTTTTTTCCCTTCCCCAGGACTGAGGTAAGATTTCCCTCTCTTTGGTTTTTTGCAGGACCAGAGCTAAATTCCTTTACAAGGTCTGCCTTTCTAGCAGGGATGTCTATAGTGATACATCATGAGCAAAAACAGCTGTTTCCCCACACAGATATTTACCAATGACAGATGATGACAAACTGCTATACCCGCATGTACAGGTAGCTCTTATTTAGCAACCACAATTGGGATCATCCATTTGATTATTAAGCCAAGTAGTCGCTAAGTGAAAAATCAGATTAGCATGACTGCACATACAGTTTCACTGCTTTTACAGCAACAGAAATGGGGTGGTTTCTGGAACTGAAGTCACAAGGAAGTAATGTTTAAGGCATGATGTAAATCAAACAACAAATTATTAGAAATTTTGTGATTTCATTCCATACACTTTGTTCACAACTTACATTTGATGAAATAAATCAACTATTATGTTATAAATAATAACAGCAACCATTCATAGTTAAAGATACATCTGATAATATTGCAATATTTCATCAATATAGAACACATACAAGAACCAAATTTAATGAACCAAGCCTACACTTACATATAAAATAAATAAAAAGACCTTTAAACTCTTTTAAAGGCCATCAAAATTTCATAGGGAAGGAAGGAAGGAATTCCAGAATTGTGAGGACAGATTCCAGAATGATAAAGTCTGGAGATCATGATGATGCACCAGAAAATAGAAATGAGAACCTGCTGAGAGGAGAAATAAAAAATTATTGGATTGTAGGAAAAAATAGATGCAGACAAATTCAGGGGAGGGGTTCTCTAAATACACCTACTAGATGTTTGAACTGAGTTCTGGTTTGAATAGGAATCCAGTGAGGAGGGGGAACCTATAGTGTAACAAAGCATGGGAATAGTACAAAAAATTCAGATCAAATCCAGTTCCAGATTGGATCAGGGATAGAAAGAGGAATTGGGAATATGTTCTAGGAGATTATTGCAGAAGTCAGAGTGGAACAAACATGAATCAATAAACCTTCTCTGGATCAATCATCAAATAAATCATCCTCAAAATGAAATTTGAAGCCCTAACTGTACTATTAACAAATGGGAACAAAATCACCTGAAGAATCACAACTCCAAAACTGTGAATAGAAGAAATTGGAACAAAATGGGAATAGAGTCAAGGAAAGAATGGCAAGGTCAGTTGGGCCAAACACATGCACCTCCATCTTATCCATATGCAACTATGAGAGGACAAAAGAGAAATAAAGGTAGAAAAGTAGAAATACAGAAAAGAGACAGCTGGAGAGGTTTCTGCAAAAGAAAAATTGAACCACTGTATTGGAGGAAAATTCTCCCATTCTCTGCTCATCAAAAGATTAGACCTAGAAGGCAGTGTGTTCCCTTTTTCAATGGTAGATGGTGCCAGTAGAAAAGGAATGGCAGAGAAAAGTTGACCAGGAGCCCTAACTTAAGGCTAAATAATAACTCAAAAGAAAGCCTACTGTATCTCTTGCAGTGATAAAAATAATCATCCAAAGTTATGCTGTGTGAGCCCACAGCTGGCAGGGGTTAGGTGAATGTTAGAGAAGCACCATCTAACTCAAACCCTTTTCATCCTCATAGTGCAGATAGCTGCAGATAAGTGAGTAAAATATATGCTGTGCTATATATGCATGCGCCACGCATGCCAAATTCTACTGCTCCAAAATTAACCTCTTTTTTTCCCTTGCCTCTACATTAGTTACACAAATTTTGTTTTATCCTTTGATGTTATCTGGACAAAGGATTCCTAGTTTGACAATATGCATGCAACAATTTGAAACCGAATATATCTACTTATTCTGCACTATTCGTTAACATAAATAAGGGATTCATAAATGAGAACAATTTTACCATGAAAATACTAAGCATTTATCAAGGCATTGCAACAAAAGTTTACTCAGAAGTAGGTAGAAAGAGACAAAGCAGAAACATAGGAAGGATATTTCTGGAAAATAAGCTCACAGTGATTATCTTAATTTCCCGTTTCACAGAATGTGCTTTCAACAATATGAGAAGCACCTTCAGCATAGACAGCTGGAGAAGAAAAAGGAAGAGTTAATACTGCTGTCCCATTATGTAGGAGCATTTTTTCAAACCCAATTATCAATTGCACCTGTGTAAGATAGTTTTTCATTATGCCATTATGTTTATCACCCTTCACAACTGCTATCCCCAAAGTGGATGATGGTAAAAACAAAAAGATATGCATTTGAAAATAAGTGTTCAGTGATGCTTGTTGAGGTAATTCCCCATTAGGAGAATGAGCGCATACAGGGAGACGTATTTGAGAGTAGTGTTTGAATTATACACAAATAGCACACAGATATACTATACATTAAATGTAGGTTTTTACTTCCAGAAAGGTTTAAAGCAAAGTCCAAAATAGGCAGTCCAAAGTAATTCACAGTTAAATCAATCAGTGTTCATTTCAGGAATAATTCCAATATCAAAGTCCAGTGTCAAAAAACAGTTCAGTAACAGACTTACATTAAATTCCAGTAATATCAGTCAATTAGAAGAAATGGAGGAACGGCAATACTTTCCAACAGAAGGAAACAGAGAGGGAGACACATTCTCTTCTGAGATTAAGACTAAACAACCCAGATTTCTGGCTCCATCTTATGGCTGTTTNGACAGTATTAAAATGTCTATCCTGGTTTATATATTTCTAACCCAAATACCTGTTAGGTGACTTATATTCCTAACAATTTTAAGCTCATTTTACTTAGCTTTAGAATAGCCTGCAGCTTGCCAGATGAGTGGATGTCAACTTTCAATATTCCTGAGATAGCACAGCTACACATGGCAATAGCACTTAGACTTATATGCAGTAAAGCATATAAGTCTAAGTATATGCTTTATAGTATATAAAGTATATGCTTTATATTATATAAAGTATATGCTTTATAGTGCTAAGTGGTTTACAGAGTCAGCAAATTCCCCCCCCCCAAACAAGCTGGGTCTTCATTTTACTGAACATGGAAGGCTGAATCAACCTTGAGCCACAAAGAATTGATCTCATGGAGTGAGCAGTGAGTTAATGTTATGCCCCTGTTGGAATCTGATTCTGAGGGTGAGGTTGAGCAGTTGACAGGGAGTGGGAGTTTAGCTCCAGTGACTGTGGAAGAAATGGGAAGGGCACAGTCCAGATGGGCATTCAGAGGAAGACTTAGGGCCACCCCCTCTTCATCCTAGGGCATGCAGGGAGGAATGGAGAAGGGAGCAACATGAGTTACATGGATTACAGGGAGAAAAGAGCCCTGATTCCCTTCATTAGCTGCAGCTGGGAAAACAGAATTTTAAAAGGGCGGTTGTGCACAGCACCTTGCTGGAAGCAAAGCATGAATTATCTTTGTCAAATCTTATCTGGCTTCTGGCGTCCTCCCAACTGTGTGTTTCATTATCTTTTGAAGTCTGCAATTCCTTGTCCTGCCCTGTCTTGTTAATTGCTACAACGTGGTTTGAGTTGGTTTTCAACAGGTTCTGACCAGTTCTGGAGAACTGGTAGTGCAAATTTTGAATAGTTTGGAGAATTGGCAAATACCACCTCTGACTGGAGATTTTACAGTATCCTTCCCCTGCCACACCCACCAGGCCACGCCCACAGAACTGGTAGTAAAAATATTAAATCCTACCACTGTCCTTGACTTATGACCAGAATTTCCATAACTAAACATGATGGTTAAGTGAATTGTGCCTGATTTCATATCCATTTTTGCTAGAGTTGTCAGGCAAATCACTACAGTTCTTAAGTGATTCCAGCTTCCTCTGCTGACTTTGCTTGCCGGAAGCTAGCTGGAAAGGTTGCAAATGGTGATTACATGACCCTGGGATTTTGCACCCTGTTGCAAATGCATATCAATTGCCAAAACATCTGAATTTTGTTCATGCAACTATGGGGATGCTACAACAGTCATAAGGACAAGTCATAAGTCACATTTTTCAATGCCATTATGACTCAATCACCAAATAAATGATTATAAGTTGAGGACTACCAATATTGCTAAGAATTTAGGGAACTGATCCTCTCATCTAGGAGGCATCCATATCAGGGAAGTTTGCCTTAGAATGTTATTTCAATTTTCAGAATTGTCATTCCTGGAATAATTCAAAGTCAAAAAATGAGATTCAGTGAAATATAGTGGAAACTTTAGATCCCTTGGCCAATGCTTGAACCTTGAAATTGGCATATTTTCCCACATCACAACTTTAACAGATTAACAAAGTTGGAAGGTACCTTGTAGGTCATCTAATCCAATCCCCACCAAAGCAGGAGACCCTACACCATTTCTGACAAATGACAGTCCAATCTCTTCTTGAAAGTCTCAAGTGATGAAGCTCCCACAACTTCCAAAAGCAAGATATTCCATTGGTTGATTGTCCTCACTATCAGAAAGTTTCTCCTTATTTCCTGGTTAAATCTCTCCTTGATCAGTTTCCATCCATTATTCCTTGTCTGGCCTACAGGCGCTTTAGAAAATAGCTTGACCCTTTCTCTCTATGTCATTGTTAGTTGTGAAGTTGTGTCCAACCCATCGTGACCCTCTGGAAAATGTTCCTCCAGGTCTTCCTGTCCTCGAACATCTTCTGGAGTCCATTTAAGCTGACGCCTACTGCTTCAATAATTCCACCCAGCTACCACATTTTCTGTTATCCCCTTCCTTGTCTGGTCTTCAGGTAATTTGGAAAATAGATTATTCCCTCTCTGCTCTGTGTCAGCCCCTCAAATATTGGAAGACTGCTATCATGTCTCCCCTGATTCTTCTCTTCACAAGACAAGCCATGCCCAGTTCCTATAACCGTACTTCATAGATTTTAGTCTCCATTCCCCTAATCATTGTAGTTGCTCTTCTCTGTAATTTTTTCTAAAGTGTCAGTATCTTTTTTATAGTGTGGTGACCAAAACTGGATGCAGTACTCTAGGTGGGGTCTTACTAAGGCTTTATAGAGTGGTATTAGTACCTCATTTAATCTTGATTGTATCCCTCTGTTAATGCACTTTAGGATTTAGCATTAGCTTTTTTGGCTACTGCTGAACATTGCTGGCTCATGTTTAGCTGATTGTCCACTAAGACTCCAAGATCCCTCTCATGGTTACTGCTATGAAGCCTGGTTTTACCCAATCTATATGTGGACTTTAGGATTGTCTTGCCTAAGTGTAGGACTTTACTAACTGTTAAGTCCAAAATATAGGACTTTACTTACTGTTTTGCCTTGGCAACTGCTATCCCCAGTACTTATGCATTACATTTTATATGTGAGAATGCAAGTTTATCATACACAGTTTTAGTTCAGACAGTATTATTATTCAGCAATCCCAAAGAATCTTGCATCTGCATCTTATTTAAACTTGTAAGGAATCTTATTATCATTCACTATTTTTCAGCTTTCTATCCCTAATAGGTTAAGGGCAAGTCAAAAGTCTATCTTGTTAATATGGAACAATAATTGGGTACGTTGAATTCCAATAGGTGAAGGCTTTGTGTGAAAGCTGGTCAAGCCACAATTCTGGCTAATTAGCAAAGGTTAAAGTACTAAATATGTGAAAAAAAAGTTTTTCCCAGTGTTTAGTTTCAACTGTCCTTCCTGAATTTTAAAATCAAAAACTGTAGCAGAGTGATGAGGAAAAAGACATGAAAGTGAAGAGCATGAACATGTTTCAATAATATTAGGAGTAATATTATTACAGTGGCTGGAGATAATGGATAGGCCTTGAACTCAGAAACTCTTAGATAATGATGGTGTGTGTGTGTGTGTGTGTGTGTGTGTGTGTGTGTGAATCAATGTCACCTCTTTCAGGGAACAACTTCCACATTCCTCTAAACTTGCTGGTGGCCTGGATGTACTACTGTGTTCCAGCAAACATAGTATTTCAAGTTATCTGGGGTTTGAAGTAATATAAAGCCAAGCCAAATTCCAGCTAGGGTTATTTATTATCAGGGAAAGACAGAGAAAAGTAATCAGTTTAGAAGCAAACACACACATGACAGTCAGGGTCTGGGCAACAAATTATTAATCTCCTATGGAGTTGGGATGGGAATGAATGCCTTAGTCTGGACTCAAATGTCAGGGTTATCTAGTCTTACCCTTTCCCAAATAACAGACTTCTAGCAGTGAGCTGTTCCCTCTATATAGTTTTCACACTAGAGTTACAGCTACTCTACCCTTGGTGAGCGCATCATTCTCTCAAGCTTGATCTAGTGACAAGATTATCCAGGGATGCTATGCTACTCTTTAGTAGACCTTTTTTAAGGCTGTCAGATCTGATTTGTCAAATGTCGGCCAGTTGGCAGCAAAAGTTTATATCTTTGCTGCCACCTTGTGATCATCTGTGGTGATTTAGATGTTTCACTTGCTTGTGATCAAAGTTCTTGTTTAAGGCCGTGTCACACTGCCCAACGGATGCAAAAAGGACACAACGGAAGAGAAAAATGTTATATCCGTTGTTATTGCTCTCAGAAGGGGCAAAAATTTGCATAATTGAAGCGGATAACACGGACGCGGGGAGGACGCAGGGCGGATGCAAAGCGGATGCGGACGGAAGCCCAGCAGATGGCGCATCCCTGGGCTTCCGGGGGCCTCAGAAAAGCGACGCGGAACGGAAACAACGGATGCAGAGCGGATGCAGGGCGGATGAAGCGGATGCACAGCGGAAGCCTAGCGGATGCACAGCGGAAGCAGAACGGATATCTCGCATTAATTGTGATGCGGGGGGTATGCATTGGCAAGCCCTGGATAAAGGGAAGCAGCTCGCACGTGGCCAGCATTTGGAGGAAAGACCTGCTGCTGGATACCTCGAGTTCTTGCCTGCATGTCTGCCTTCCACCTTTCTGCCAGCCTTGCTGCCAGCCCCCTGCCAGCCTGCCTCCCAGCCTCCCTGCCAGCCTGCCTTCAGCCTGCTTCCAGCCTCCCTGACAGCCTCCCTGACAGCCTCCTGGGCAGCCTCCCTGCAGCCTTGCTGGCAGCCTACCTTCCAGCCTCCCGCCAGCCAGTCTGTCTGCCAGCCTTGGTGCCTGCCTTCCTGCCATCCTTCCTGCCAGGCTTCCTAACAGGCTTCTTGCCAGGCTTCCTGCCAGCCTTGGTGCCAGCCTTCCTGCCAGCCTTGGTGCCTGCCAGCCTTCCTGCCAGCCAGCAACCCCAACAACCATGGGGAAGAAGCGCAAGCCTCAGCAACCTGCCGCCATCCCTGGCAAGAGGGACAGGGCCACCCTCCTGCCTCCCTGACTCATCTTCTGCTGGGGCTTCTGCTGCTGGGCTCACTATTCTGCTGGAGCTTCTGCTGGAGCTGCTCCTGGCAGTGGAGTTTCTGCTGCGTATCTGCTGGAAGCTGCTCCTGGTCCTGCTGGTCCTGCTGGTCCTGCTGTGCCTGCTCGTTCTGCTCGTGCTCCTGGTCCTGTCGTGCTGCTGCTGCTGCCTCATGCTCCGGTCTTGCTGACCCTGCTGCTGGTGCTTACTCTGCTGCTGATGATCCTGGTCTGCTGCTGCTGCCTGCTGCTGGATTATGATCCTGCTGGTGATTATGCTGCTGCTGCTGCTGGTGATGCTGATTATGATCTGCTGGTGATGAATGTTTGATGCTGTTGCTGCTGCTGTTGGTGTGGAGGAGCAGCCCCTACAACCTGGAAGCCCCTCTGATGAGGGCCCACCTGGTCCTGCCAAAGGGAGAAGAGGCGTATGCAACAACGGGAGAGGAGGCAATACTCCATTGAGGAGGAACACGAGGATGAGGTGCTGGAGTGGCTGAGAGAGACGACTATCTGTGGCGGAAGGGACACCGGCGTACAGGACACCAAGCGGAAGCAGGCTACTTGGAGAGAGAGGGCGGAGAGTCTGGGCTACACATCTGATGTGCTCCTCGGCTGGTGGAAGCACATGCACACCTGGTACGGGAAGCTGCACCTCAAAAAATCTGGCCAGGCCGCGGTTAAGCTGACGGACAGAGAGAACTATGTCATGGCCAAGTGCAGCTTCCTGGAGGGTGAGGTCCGCCACCGAGGAGCACCAGGAGCCCATCTGTCTTCCCTCTCTCTCCGGCAGCCTGCTGTGACCGGTCCTCTTCCAGCCGAGAGTCAGTCCCTGTCTCCAGCCAGGTTTCTGTGGAGCGTGCCATGGTGGAGAACCCCCGGGCAGGTGTGGAAAGAGTGGTGGAGAGCGATGAGGACTCCCTGGTGCGGTGGGAGAAAGGAGCCATCGAGTCCAACGCTGCTGAAGCTGCATCCACCCACACCTCCGCCTCCACAGTAAGGCAGAGAGCCAGACGGCGAGAGGGCACAGCCACAAGGTCCTGGTGGAGATCAGGGACACCATCCGCACAGCACAGATCTCCTCTCTCAGCTGGTCCCATCGAATCCTCCTCCTCCAACTGCAAGCCCTTCCTCAATTACGTCAACCAGACCCTCAAGGAGATGGCGGATCCCCAGTACCAGGTGGTGAAGGAGAGGATCATCACACTGCTTAACAACCCTCCAGATCCACAGGCACCTGCTCCACCCAGTCCAGGTCCTGTCCTCCACCCCAGGTGATGTCCCTCCCATACCAAGGCTTTCCACAGCCCTCACCTCAGGGCTACAGCTACCTGGAGGTCCAGCAGCACAGACAGCAGCCTTCCACATACAGCACAGCCATCGGACGACACCCATGCAGCGATGCAAGCCACGTCAATGATGCACCCACCGCCAGTCCTCACCCTGCTGCAGAGCAGACAGCCCACTACACTACTCCTTCCTCCATCCCACAGCCAAGCCAGCCTCAGTACATCTGTCCTCAGTACTGGGGCTGACACCCCATGGCATGGAGGAAGGACCGCTCAGCATCGCGGGGCTGAGCCAGCTCTCCAAGACCTTCCTCAACACACCATCCCCTGTTGTCCTCTCGGGCCAGGCACTCCAGCAACACCTCAGACCAGCACTGCGAGCAGCACCCACCCTCCACACAAACCTTGCACCCTAACACCTTAGACTGGGCACACACCTCCAAGTGACCAAGAGGAGTGCCAGAGACTGGCTGCCTGGATATTTGTGGACTTTATTTGGGACACTTGACTTGGGTCATGTTTATTTTACAGCTTGTTATTATAAAGTTTATCTTTGTTTCACACACTTGCTTCATTAATTTTTTTCTATAAAGTCTGGGTGGAAACTTTTAGAAATGGTTTTAAGCCTTTTGCATGCTTGTGGATGGGTTAAGATAAGCAGTGGGATGGGAAAGGATACCTGCGGGATGGGTTAAGATAGCTGTGGGATGGGTTAAGATAGCTGTGGGATGGAAGGGTACCTGTGGGATGGGCAGGGATACCTGTGGGATGGGTTAAGATAGCTGTGGGATGGGTTAAGATAGCTGTGGATGCAGGTACTGTGGAGGGCAGGGATACCTGTGGGGATGGCTTAAGATACCTGTGGGATGGGTTAAGATAGCTGTGGGATGGGAAGGGATACCTATGGGATGGGTAATAGTTGTGGGAAAGATAAACCTCCAGTGCAAGCATAGTGGGACTGGATGGTCCACCCTCCCAATTGCCACCCCTATGCCCCCTTTATTATCAATTACAATGTAAGCATGATCCACACATTTGACACAAACACAACTCTTTATTAAATGCCCTGTTCATTGTAGGCCAACCAAACATACATGGCCAATCTTATCCGTGTGATGGAACACGCTGAAGGAAGCATCCTTTAAGCATCTACCATCCTGTCTTGTGCCAATCACCCCGCTCCCAGCTGAGAGAGTTGCACCAGTGTTTCAGGAGTTGCGCTGCTTCTTGCCTCACGTGAGGCTCTGTTGGCCCTTGCACACGCTCCAGTGTCTATAAGGTTTCGCCCTTGCCTCCATTCCCCAGGCTCCATGTCCTCATTGCCTTGATGGAGGTCCACAAGCCTGTTCTGCAAGATGGGTAGCGGGTGCGCATGAGATTGTGCAGGATGCAGCAAGCTACCACGATCCTCCTCATGGTCTCTGGGCGATGCTGCATGTTGGCTAGAAGTACCTGAGAACCTTTTGGCCAGGATGCCAAAGGCGTTCTCCACCAACCGTTCTTGCCTGGACAGCCTGCAGTTAATATCCTCCTTCATGGGTAGTATTTGGAGGTGTAGGGCTTCATGAGGTAGGTTGCTAGGGAGAAGGCGTCATCCCCCACGATGAAGTAGGGCACATCTTGCGTGTCATTGGCAGCAGGTCTGGATCTGGGAAGCCCACCATGAGGTTGCTTTCCAGCCCCTCCTTGAGGTGACTGGCATGAATACCTGGGCATCTGAAGATGAGCCGTTGCCTGAAGCATCGATGTACATAGAATCTGTAGTCAGCATCGACCATGGTCAAAGGATGATGCTGAAGAATCCCTTGGAGTTGTGATAATGGACCTGAGTGGCTGGAGCTTTGCAGGCCACGTGCTTGCCATCTATGGCTCCAACGGTGTGGGGAAGTCCACTTCTGATACCACTGCTCTGCAACATTCTTCCATCCTTCTTCAGTGGAGGGGTATCTGGAGGAGCTCCTCCTTGTATTCTTCAATGATGGCCTGCACAACTTCTCTGACAACAAAGCTGATGTGCTGGGTGGCACCCTCCAGCCGTGCTCAAATGCTCCTGTAGGTGGTCCTGAGGCAGGTGGCGCAGAGTGAGTGTCACCTTGAGCCCAGGCCAGGCTGGTCGGGAAGTTGGTGGTTTGTCTTTGTCAACCTGGGTGTCAGGCACTGCACAAGTTCGTCAAACATGGCTGGAGGCATATTCATGAATTTCTGGAACGCCCAAGGGTCTTCGCTCCTGAGCTCCACCATCACTTGTCGGTAAAGTACGTACTGTGCTCTTCTGGCAAACCATCTTTGGAGCCAGACTTTTTTTGGGTGCCTCCTTTTCTTCCCGTAGTACTGCTCACAGAGACTGTGGGATGGTTTCGCAGTGTTGCAGAAGGATGTTGGCTGCCGAAAGGATTTTGTCGCAATCCACGGTGGACATGACTGGATGCTGTGGAAGAGTCAGATGAAGGCTGCAGACGTCTGCACACTGGGCTGCTGGGCTGAAAGTGAAGATGCAGAAGAGTTGCTCCCCCTTTTATTAGGCAGTATAGGTGTTCCTTTGCATCTCTAGGCATCCTTAGGCATCCTCTCGGCATCCTGTAGACATCCTTCATATCCGAGATAGGTTCCCCTCTGCGAACGTTTTTTCCATTTTAAATGCTTTGTTTCCGTGTTGCATCCACTAGGCATCCGTTCTGCATCCGTTCTGCATCCATTCCGCTTCCTCCCTGCGTCCAGGCGGATGGAGTTGCACGGATGCACAGCGCATGCCTAGCAGATATAGCGGATGCGTAACGGATGCGTAGCAGATGCGTAGCGGATGCAGAACGGACGAATTGGATACATTTCCACGCAAAAGTTTTGAGCAGCCCAAAACTTTTGGAGCGATGAAACGTCATAAACGGATGCTGGACAGATAGAGAGGAAGCAAAACGGAGGCAGTGAGTTACACTCGCGTTTTCGAATGGATGGCAAGCTTTTTTGTCCATTTTACATCCTCTTTGCATCCATTGGTGCAGTGTGACACGGCCTTTAGTTAGGACTTGATCTGTTTTAAAATCTATTTCCGTTTTGTTAGATCTTTTGATGTTTTATTTTTCAAATTAGTACCTTGTTAAATTCTTGATGTGCTGATTTCAGACTGCTTTCAAGAAACATTTTTGCTAAGAAAGGGGACTGGAATATAACATGCTCCAGTTATGGAAGCTGTTAGATTTATCAGATATAATTTATGTGTATCCTCATGCTAAAAGCAAATGCAATACCTTAATTCTGAAGGTGAATCAAAATTAAAAGGAGAATTTTCATCTAAAAAAATGGATGATCTTCAAAGATAGATTTATATGAGTTTATTTTCAGCTAATGCATTTTATTTGTGGTCAATAAATGTTAAAATGTGCAATAAGGAAAGGAAAAAATGGTAAATGCTAGTTGTACGGTTATTTATAACAAGTTTCTTTTAACTCCTCTCGATTTTTGGATTGTGAAGTTGGTAATGACTGAATTCCCATCATGCTTGCCTCTCAGCAGGTCACAGAAAATTTCATCTGATCTTCTTTCAAATTTGTAGATAATCTCATTGATGACTCCACAAAAATAAAGAAGGGGTAGTGTTGCTACCTGCCTATGTTACCTGCTTATGCACTTAAAAGGAATCCAAAATAATGACATACTTTCTGGAAGGCTTTGTACGATTCTCATCAGGAGACAAGTTGTTAAATTCAAAATTGTCTTGCTTTAGCATTTGTCTTACTCTAGGAAGCAACTAATGATTGCATGCCTAATGATTGCACACCTTCTTTCACTGAAGAATAACAGAGAAGTATCAGTCTCAAGACCTCTAGGACTACAGAAACTAGCATTAGAGGTACATCAATGAGGATACCAATTTTCAAGTCTTGAATATAACCTGACGTGTACTTTATACACCTATTAACTCAGGAGGAAACTAAAGATTGATGAGCTATCCTTTGATTGACTCAGAAATCAATGGAAAGAATTCAAGTCCTTTCCCAAAGCAATCAAAGGCTCAGGTAGGACGAGCCTTACTATTAGCTAGACAAGGCAATAAATTTAAGTTCTGATTAATTAGCAGAAAATTGTTATTCTTTGGTTAATCTGTTACTGGTTTTGATGCAGAAGGATACTTACTAATAACTTATTGGTATTAATAATGACCTGATATTCTATGGGTTCTATAAATTTCAACTTGAATGGACAGTATTGGGAAAAATCCTTTCAGCTCATTAGGATAATTTATTGATTTATCTACATTTACAAACCATGTCCTCAAATGGCTCTAGATTATGTTTTTCTGCTATTTCCCAGATAGATCTACAGTAGTTTTTATATTCTGGATGTGTCCTGTGGCTGGGAATAGGTAAAGAGCTCAAATGTTTGGGATTGCTTATTTATTTATTTAATTTGTCAATCACTTACAAGGTAATAGGTATAATTATAAACATGAGTACAGAAAATAGGTACGAATAAATGGGGACAATAGGATAGGGACAGTAGGCATGGGTGTCCCCTTACAGACCTCTTAGGAATGAGGTGAGGTCAACAGCAGATAGTTTAAGGTTAAAGGAGTGGGGATTAGAGAATGCAACAACAAAATCAGGTAGTGCATTCCATGCACTGAACCACTCTGTTGCTGAAGTCAAGTTTGAAGTGGTTTACATTGAGTTTGTATCTGTTGTGTGATCTTGTATTGTTGCAGTTGAAGCTGAAGTAGTTATTGACTGGTAGGACATTGTAGCAGATAATTTTGTGTACTAAGCTTAGGTCCAATCATAGGCAGCATAGTTCTAGGTTGTACAAGCCTAAAATTTCAAGTCTGGTATTCTGTTGCAAGTAGAGGAGTGCAGTACTCTTCTCATGAAATACTTCTGGACTTGCTCAATTGTATTAATGTCTGATATACAGTGTGGATTCCAGACAGATGAGCTGTATTGAGTATTGGTCTAGCAAAGGTTTTGCATGCCCTAGTTAGCAATTCAATATTACTGGAGGAGAAGCCTCATAAGATTAGATGTACTTAATGCCTTTTTGGCAATGCTGTTACAGTGAGCTCTGATGCTTAGGTCATTTAATATGAGTACTCCAAGGGCCTTGACAAAGTGTGGCTTGTCAATGAGATCATATCTGCCTAGCTTGTGTTTGGTGTACTGATTTTTTTTTTACCAATGTGTATGACAGAACATTTGTTGGTTGAGATTTGGAGTTGCCAATTGTTTAACTGTAATCAAGGTCACTTTGAAGGATGGTAGCATTGTCAGTGGTGTTGAATATTTTACGTCATCAGCAAAGAGGACACAGTTGCTTATAAGGTGATTGCAAAAGTCATTTATGTGGAGTATAAAGAGTGTGGGTCCTAGAACACTGCCTTGTGGGACACCACTGTTAACTGGTGTAGGGTTGGACAGGGCATTCCCTATTTTTACTATTTGTTGCTTGTTTGACAATATTGTTTGATTGATTGTAGAAAGACAAAAGAAGTTGTGATATTAAGTCTTAATGGCATGTGGATTTACCTTTGAACATTATTTTTTAACCTATAGACAGAATCTTGCCAGATTTTTTTCTATAAGAAATTATTTGCATAACTATAATTTTATCCTGGAAATTGCTAATGTGACACTGTTTTAATCTTCTTCTTGATGACTAAAGTTTCCAAGCTCCATAGTCTCTTTGCTTTCTGGAATGCAGCCTTTCACCCTTGGGAATCCAGACTACATTTCACCACACTAAGTGACACCTTCTGCCAGGGGTGGGATCCAACAGGGTTAACTACCAGTTCGGTGATTTATGAGTTTCAGTGATTTATGATGTGCTTCCCTCCATGCTGCACGGGCACGTCTGTAAATTGTCATCAGCACACTGTGTGCAGAGAAGCAGCCTTTCAAAAAGCACTTTTTCCCTGTTTTTTAAACTGCAGCTGTGCCTCGCACAGCAGCTGAAGTTGAAAAAATAGGAAATATAGGTCAGGTAAGAGCCTGGGCGGATGAGTGGGCAAAAACATCAGCAGACATAGAACCGGTTCTATGTCTGCTGCTCTTCAGAGCTACTGGTTCTCAGAGGTGGACAGAATTGATAGAAACCCACCCCCACCTTCTGCTATTGGGGATGGCCAAAATAGCTTCTGTCCTCTCCCTAGAGATAGGACATTAGTCTTTCCTGGCATAGAGTCAGAATACTCTAGTCCAGGTAGTAAAAAGTACAGTTTCAGCAGTAGAAGATAGTCCTCATCACACATTTACCAGCAATCTATTTCAAACTGAAAGTGGGATATAAATGCAGCCATGACAAATGTGCAAATATTTCAACAGGCTTTTTTTCAAACACAGATTCAAGTCAAATGTCCCTTTGAAATACCTCTAAAAGCAAAGTGGAATCATGTGTCATAACATAATATAACATATGTAAAGTAAGAAGGGTCGATTGAATATTGGCATTCGTGATGGTAGGTTGTTTTTCTCCGGGTAAAGTTTCTTCAGTTGTCTTTTGTGCCATCACTGAGGTTGATGGCATTGGAGTTGTTTGTATTGAAGAAGTCTTCTTTCCAGTTTTAAGCATTGTATTGGTGACAGAGGTCATTTCNTGTCTTTTGTGCCATCACTGAGGTTGATGGCATTGGAGTTGTTTGTATTGAAGAAGTCTTCTTTCCAGTTTTAAGCGTTGTGTTAGTGACAGAGGTCATTTCTTGTAAAATTTGTTTTTGTATAATATTAAATATGTTGTCCCAAATTAACATTCACTATTGAGAAGTATCAACTATAAATGGCCACAACGCTAATTAATATGATATGTTACAGGATTAACCTCTCTTATCAATATATATATTCTCCGGAACACTTTTACAGTTAATTTCTAAATCAGATATTTGTAGATCTTAATAATATGTTAAATTCCTCTATTTAAATTTAAATACTATTGTCCTGTGCTTTAGAATCCCAAATCTCAAAATAGTGTTATGAAATAATATTTCAAATACTCGCAAATCTAAATAAAGATAAATCAACTTTGCTGTATAATAATTAATTAGTTAATCTGCTGTAATCACAATTAATTATTTAATTCAATCTAATCAATGCCTATAATCAAATATCTACCTAAATAATTAATTATCACCTCCCTTTTGTATGTATTATAACCATATATAAACTTCAATATTTATCAATTAAATTTATCAATTAAATCATATATAAATTACGTTTGCCACATTCAAAAATCAGTTGAGTTGGTGTCAAGAAATAATTATTGCAATCCGCAAAATTTAAAAGCTTAAAATGTCTTACTATGATTGTTCAGTTCTTCAAGATTCCTTCACCAAGCGCACCGGAAGCACAGAGTTGCTGAGTAATGTCTCTGATTTCACTGTCTCACCACACTTTCCGCTGTAGCCATTTCTCCTTTCGTTTAAAAATTTTACAAGTCAATTTTTAAATTCAAATAAGTCTCTTTCTTTAACAGATCTTCTCTGCTTACTACAGCTCCAGTCCAATAATCCAAAAAGAAACCAGTAAATTATTCAGTTTCATTTGTGGAATATTTAAAGTTGTAGTTTAATTCCTTACTTCAAGTCTCCCCCCATCTCAAGTTCACCCTTCCAGTTTTCCCCAAAGTCCACAATTCAAATCCTTCAAAGTTTCCTTAAATTAAATTGTTGTTCTTTCTTTCTTCTTTTTTTTTCTCACCCCCAATTATTATCGGTCTCTCATATCCCTCTGATTCTCTTATCTTCTCTGTCCGATCACTTGCGTCCTTACCCTCTTCTGTCTCACGAGCCCTTTTGCTTTCGCCGCCACTTGTATCTGCTTTGGCCTCTGTTTTCGGGATTCGCTCTGACTAAGATTCTCCAATATTCAATGCTCAATCAGGATCGCAAATTCTTTCACTTGCACTCTTCATCCACCACAGTCTGTCACTCACTCGCTTCCTCTTGTATGCAACGATCAAGGCTTCAGGACCACCATTACTGACAGTCTTTTGTTGTCAGTCTCCACAGGGTTTCTCTACATCATGATGAGAATCGCCTTTTCCACACCGCGACTTGAGTCTCCCCACACTGGCAGGCTTCTCGACAAGATGCGTGCACCCCTAAGGGTCACTCCAAGAGCAAGAGGAGATAGCATGAAACCCAGGGCGAGCTTCAGCACCTCCATTTGCCCATAGCTCATCACCGGAAGTTTCTCCTTATGATATTTCAATGTCCCAGAGTCATGTGATCATCTTTTGCAGTCTTCTGACAAGCAAAGTCAATGGGGAAGCCAGATTCACTTAACCATGTTATTAAGATAACAACTGCAGTGATTATTAACAACTATGGCATGAAAAGTGGCAAAATTCACTTAACATCTGTCTCACTTAACATAAATTTTGGGCTCAGTTGTAGTTTTAGTCAAGGTCTACCAGTACACTGTACCTTTTCCACCAGCAACTATTAAATCTGAGCTGCCAAAAAAAGATGACATTCGATAACTGCAATGTTTTTTTAAAAAAACCCTCTTTCCTTCCATATAATGCTCATTTGCAGCCTAGATTTGATAGTCATAACCTCATCATAGGTATTTCCAGTTCCCCAATTACATTAGATTAAAACTGACCTTATTGTGATTAGCTCAGACAAGTAAATTGCAGTGGAAGATTATTCTAAAAATGCTAATAAGAATCTTAATTGAGTTTGGCACTGGTATGTGTGCATTCAGATTGTCCTTAAATATTCCCACATGTAACTGTTGCCCAGTTCTCACTGGGAGCACTTCAATTTACATATGGCAAAATGTGAAGAAGTCATATCAATCAGGGGGGTCAAACTGGTGGCCCACAGGCCAGATGCATCACATAAAGGCCACACCCACCAAGCTCTGTGAATGGGAAAAAGTCATGAAATGTCACATGATACAGCGAGTTTGACACCCATGATATAAATGATAGAAAAGAAGTAAAACTAAGCTAGAATCTTCGAAGCTCATGGATGTGCTTTCTTAGATAAATAGTAGCCATTTGGTTTTGTGAAAATTTAGGTATGAATATATTTTTCCTCATCCTCAATCCAAGTAGGTACTGCAAATCAACAGAAGTTCTGAGGTACTTTAAAATTTCCTAAGAACTCCACAGACTTATGATTCTTTTATTAAACACATAATTCTTGTATTGTTATCTACTTTTTTGACAAGGAAGATGTTTTTGATGTTCTTTTTAGGTGATCGAGGCTGAGCAACGTACATCTAAAAAGTGGGAGTTGACACCGGAGGGCCAAGAAATTATTCACGAAGGGAGCCATGAGGTCCGAGTATTTAATAGCATCCCCTCTGAGGGTCTGCTTCAGAGTGAACTCATGGTAAAAAAATTCCTCATCTCTATATACTTATTGTTTTAAATTGTTTCTGATAAAGTATTTGTTTGATGTTATCTGCTGTGGATCTATATTTAGCATGGATCTAAATTTAAGTAACTTCTTTTTGCTGATGTGATTGTTTGTCTTCTGATCTGATGGGATAATGTTTTCCTTATTTTACTGTAGCAGCTGCCAAGTGGAAAGGTGGGATTCAGCAAAGCAATGTCCAACAAATGGATCTGGCTAGACAAGAACTCAGAAAATGGCCCTAGGATATTCCAGGCAGTGAGTAATCAAAATTCCTATCTGTAATCAAAATTCCTATCCCTGCTTCTGCAGCATGTTATATTTTTGCTCCCTCACCCTCCAAAAGTGAGCAAAGGTAGTACATATTTAAGAAGGAACTAAGTAAATTCAGGATTGCCTGAATACTTTGAATCCAAGAAAAACAGATGGGAATGAGAACTTTGGGCTTCTATTCACAGTTTCTTTTCTCTCCTAGGTGGAATCTGTTCAGGACACTGTCAGGGAAAAGCTACTTCAAGTTCAGAATGGAGAAGCTAACTGTTTAGAAGAGAAAGATAAAAATGAACTGAAGAAACGAAAACTCCTAGTAGAAGTGTGAGTTTTAATTCTAATATCTGTTGTAGAACGATCAGAGATGAGTTGAGATTGATTTCTGTGGCACATTACAACTTCATAGGATTGAGAGTTTTTGCCCTTTTATCAGCACAGATACTGTAATGGGATTTGTTTTATCTTTTTGTTTTTATTATTTTGTTTGTACTGTTGTTTGTTTATGTCCTAATTATTGAATAATTAGGAAGAAGTACATGAAGCACTGTATGTATCATTCTCTGATGCTTGTTTTAAACCCAAGCTTTGGTTATTGGGCAGAAATGTTGATTAACTAAATTGTTTTACAACCAAATGTAAAACCAAAAACATCCTCAAAAAAGTAAAACAAGTTAATATTTTAACATGATTATACAAGTAACACATTAAGCAATCACAGTAATGGTTTTTGTATACAATCAAAGACATTAAAATATGTTTGAAAAGTATGATTTTTTTGTAAAGTCTCCAGGCTAAAAGGACCATAGCAGTAGTGATTAACAGGCCTTGCTCTTTGCACCATCACTGAAAAGTATTTTTCCTTATTGAGGGGGGAATCAGGCACTCAAACAAAGGTATCCAAAGATGGTGTTATATTATTCAGATAAGCTGGTTTTGGTTGCTTGCTCCATTAGTATCCATGTTTGTTGCTTCTTCATCAATCTTTGGTAGAAAATTTTCACAACAGAATTTTTGTAGCTTGATACACTGTGTGTCTTCATAGTGAAATAAACGTTTCAATATGGGATAAAGGTAGATTATACTCCTATCAGATCTTATGCTCAATACATCTTTTGTTGGGTAAGCTTTTCATACAAGTTTCTTAGGTTATGTTTCCTAGGTTATTATTTTTCAAGTTTTGGACAATATTGGAAAGCGTTCAAGAAAAGAGGTAGTCACTCTACAGATAATTACCTCATTTACATTCTTATTTTTTCCAATAAAGAGCCACGACCCAGGGGAACTAGTTGAATAAATCTTTGGCTATGGGGATTTGAAAATAGATGGATGGATCTGTCTTTCTCATTAATTCCTACTCTTTGTGTTGATAACTCATTTCTTCTGGAGTTTTCATCAACTATTTGTTTTGTTTCATATATGTTCTGATTTGATTAATTTTAAGGCAGTTTGCTTTCATGCTCAGTGGAGAATTGTATGAATACATTGTAAATGCGTATGTGTATGTGATTTATTAATTTAAGGAATTATTCTAGCTTGTAAAACTCTCATGAAATGCTCTGTAATAGAACTTTGAATGATTCTCTTCTCTTCTGAAGAGATGATGCATCAAAACTTGTGTTTCATTTTAGGACCATAAAGACATATTGGGTTAAAAAAGGAAGTGCTTTTAGCACAAGTATTGCTAAACAAGAAACAGATCTTACACCAGAGATGATTGCCAGGTAAGCAACTCTGGTGTCTCTTATAGTATGGTCCTGATTAAGCTTGGATCTGGGCCTACAAATTGCCATTTCTGTCTGAAATTTGCTTTTGATTTCTGCATGTGGACCTTGGCTAAAGAATTACTGGCTATATAGAATCTATCTATCCATCTATTTATATAAAAGAATATTCTTCACTATATAGAATCAAGTTTCATCCCTCACAGTCTTACAGTTGACAGGATGCTAAAATGGATTCATAGCTTCAAACCCTTCCTGGCAAAATTCTTAACCTCCCTGTTTTCAATTGTGTTTGTGTTGCCTTTATGATATTTTTTTTTAAATGAAGCTATATTATTGAAATAGAAACTGTTCTCAAAGAAATCACAGCCTATTGCTAAATGGATTATCTTTCTCGTGTTCTTCCTGTTTTCCCCCATCCTTGCAGTGGCTCTTGGAGAGATTTGAAGTTCAAGTCTTACAATTTTGAGGCACTGGGCATTATACCTGAAAGTGGCCATCTCCATCCATTGCTGAAGGTCCGCACACAGTTTCGGCAGATCTTCCTTGAAATGGGGTATGTATTTAATAATATATGGGCAGGAGAAATATAGCTGCGGGAAACTTTTAAAATATCTACTCAACTAGCTGAAAGAATTTAAGAAGTGTCAACTCAAACATACCTGTCTTTGGGATTCAGTAACATTTTATACAAAATAATGGCTGCTAGGAAAATCCAAGTAATTTATTTTTGTTAATTGGGTGTAAATAATTTCCTCTGAAAAGTAGCAGAATACTTTGGCTAGAGCAAATCCCCTCGAGTGACTATTCTGGCTACATGTGATGTTTTTCCTTGTGCTAATGTCAGAGTATAAGCTAGTCATGGGACCCATTCCCTTAATATTTAATTGAAACCTTGTTTCCCTCTTCAGTTTCACAGAAATGCCCACCAATAATTTCATTGAGAGCTCCTTCTGGAACTTTGATGCCCTCTTTCAACCACAGCAGCATCCAGCCCGAGACCAGCATGACACTTTCTTCATGAAGGGTTGGTTCCATTGTTTGTCTAAAACATAACAACTGTTATCTCTTGTTATACCAAGGGTGAAGAATAAAAGTTTGGTCTCCTTTTAAGGCTGACTTGGAGCTGCAGATTCCTATGCAGTTCCCACAGAGATGTGATCAGGCACATGCATCTGGGCCATTTCATTCCCATCTAAAATGTGTAGCTGCCATTTTAAATAGTTCTAAGTGTATTTTTACAAATTGAGCTATAAACATTGGAGAATTTAGAATGCTGTCTGCATTCTATGGATATGAACCGAACAGCTCTATGTGAGGAACCTGTCAACATAAGGAAGGAGTAAAAATGAAATGTAATTGTATAAGAAAGGATCTAACGGCAATCCTACAGTGTAGCTTGCTGTTAACACTGCAAGTCAGTAGTCAAGATAAACATCCATCAATTTCTCCTTGCCCCTTCCCTTCCATAGAATTGCCCTTTCCTTGGATAATACCAAAAGTCCATTGCTTTCATTTCCCTTCCGACCCCAGACCTCCTCTCTAAATAAATTCATCATTCACGTTCAGTATTCTAAAGCTAACTTTTTGTCATTTTGTGAATGGATATTCTCCTTATGACTTCCATTTTGTGAAGTTGTAATGCATATTATGACATAATTCCAGATGTATCCTTTTATCCAAAAGGTTGGGGTCTTCTATTCTTTTTAAGATGATTTTTGTTAATATTCTAGGATGTGGCACCCATTTTTCTGTGGGAAATAATAGCTGCAATATGGTTTTTATGTTCTTGCCTTGAGTCTGGACAGTGATGAATGCAGCATCTGCAAATTCTTCTTGCTCTTTTTGAGTGCATAGGGAGGTTTTGCACGTCTGAATACTTTTTTACAAATTTCTTTCAGATCCTGCTGAAGCAACTGACTTTCCCATGGATTACTTGAAGAGGGTAAAGAGGGTACATTCACAAGGAGGGTATGGTTCTCAAGGGTAAGTTCATTAACATGGTTTTGTCCTGACGTGCAAACCATACAATAGAAAAGCATGAACAATTGTTGTGGAGAGTTCAGTGCAACAACTGGCATGGAAGAACTTTTTTCTTGTTACTGAGTCTAGAAGATGAAGGGAGATACTTTGCTGTGAAATCTGTGACATGAGAGGAGGCAAAGATGGGAGGTTTGATGCTGACACATGAATTCAGTAGTGGAATCTTGGCATCTTTTGGAACTGGTTCATATTGAGCAAAAGTGCTATTGTATAGCAATAGCATTTAGATTTATATATCCCCCATAGTGCTTTACACAACTGTCTGGACAATTTATAGTGCTAGCATTATTTGCATATTGTCTCCAACAATCTGGGCCCTTATTTACTGGCCTTGAAAGGATGGAAGGCTTGAACCCCATCAGGATTGAACTCCAGGCTGTGGGCAGAGTTTGTCTGCAAGACTGTTCTTTCATTATTGTGCCATCAAGACTCTCTATACACCAGGGCTGTGTAAGGGACAAAAGTCCCAAATGCCTAATAGAAATGATAGAATTTTTAAACATTAGGTCTAGTGGATCAACTTTTTTGTGTGTTTTGCAGAGATATCACATTTATGCTGATTTCTCAAGTCATGTAACTCATATGAATTGCTTCCTCCAATTCCTGCATTTTTATGTTAATCTATTCCCTTCCTCCCTTTCAGTTACAAATATGAATGGAAACTGGAGGAGGCTAGGAAGAATCTTCTTCGGACACATACCACAGCTGTCAGTGCCCGGATGCTCTATCAGCTGGCACAGCGGGTAAATACTAGAGGCTTTTTTTTTGTATTTTGAAGAATACTTGCATTGCAAATCCTTGTTACAAAATATTTGTGGGTTTAAAGCTGGCAGAACTAGATAGACATAAAACTGGGTATTTGAATCAAATGAAAATGCCAAGTTATGATAATTGCTTCTACTACAGGAAAAGTTCACACCAGCCAAATACTTCTCCATTGATCGGGTCTTCAGGAATGAGACACTGGATGCTACACATCTGGCAGAGTTCCACCAGATTGAGGGTGTGGTGGCTGATTATGGTTTGACACTAGGGGATCTTATGGGTGTCCTGAAAGAATTCTTCACCAAACTGGGTAAGAGATGGTAGAAAGTCAATGTGCAGGATAAAGGGCATCAGTTTAGGCAAGGAGCTTTTCAGATGTTATTTTTCCTTTTCCCAGAAACCAGCTTCTTCTTTCTATGTAACAGGAATCACACAACTGCGCTTCAAGCCTGCTTACAATCCTTACACAGAGCCCAGCATGGAGGTTTTCAGCTACCATCAAGGTGAGTTTTTTTTAAAAAGGATATGTACAAACAAAAGAATTGTGTAGTTGAACCATAGTTTTATCTATGGCAGAATTTGAATGCTCTTCCCTCTTCAAATTCAACTCTTTTCCCAAATAACTTAGCTGATTTACAAAATACCTTTGGTAGTAAAGATCAATCAAGCAAAGTACAGGTAATAATGAAAGCAACTTTTAAGGAAGTATCAGTGAGTCTGTTTTCAGCTTACTTTCTTACCTATAGAAAATGGTTGCTTCCACTTTCCAAAACTGATGTAGAGTTGCTCCAAGCTTAAGAAATCTGTCCTTGATTTTAATATTGGAGAAAATTGAGCAAGATCTGGGTATGACTGTCTTGTCCTGTTTTACACCATTTCAGACTATTCCTCCAGCCACTAACTTAACATATTCCTTTCTGCCTCTCTTTGTTAGGGAGAGACCTGCATTTCTGTATTGCTCAGAATCCCAGCAGAAAGTGCTGAATGGATTCCAATAACCAGGCTTGAGTCTACCCAGTAACCTGAAACCCTTGGCTTTGTGTACTCCCATTCCCACTTTGTCAGCTTAACTATAGACATTTCCATTTTCTTTCAGGATTAAAGAAATGGGTGGAAGTGGGAAATTCAGGAGTCTTCCGCCCAGAAATGCTGCTGCCTATGGGCCTTCCTGATGGGGTGTCTGTTATTGCCTGGGGGCTATCATTGGAACGGTGAGTGTCTTGGAGAATCAGTTAAGCTGCCTTGTGCTGTCTGGGCCAGATGTGCTGTCTGGGCCAGAAGTTTCTAAAGGCCAAGGGCTACTTATATTTATGATAGAAACTATGAAGTACCTCCCACAACTCATCTTACATCTTTCTATGATGATTAGCAGATGAAACTATTCTATGGGAAGCTTCAATTTGCAATTTTTAATTTAGATTTGTTTAAACATTAGAAGAATAACTATTAACGTCAATCTCATCTAATAAAGACAAAATGTACACTAAGAAAACCAAAGAGCAATTCTACAGAAAAAGACAAAAAGAACACAACTGGAGAGCAACCAGAGACAGCACTGACCCTCAACCAACCCACGCAGCCTCTCCAGCAGTTCACCTCCTGATGACCCTCACCTAATGTAACCTACCCATCACAAAACTCTCACTGGTGACTCACACCTGACCCATCACAAGACCCTCACTTGACATACCCAAACCTGAAGCTCCTATAAACAGAAGAACACTGCCATCCCCTAAATTCCACTGAAAATGTTACCTAGCCTGGTAACGAAACATTCGGAAACCAACCCACAAGCTCGGAGAACGTACCTTCACCCTCAAAGAGCACAATATATTGATACAATATATAAGCATTTGTCTCAATAAAATCCTATTTAAGAAATCATTAAAGTCAACATTTGAACCAATTAAATATCTCCCGGATAGGAAGGATGGTAACCAAACCTTTCAAAATTCATCCACTTCATTTGTTCAGACATAATCAGACAGTTCTTTTAGATCAGGCTAGATTAGAGCAGTGTCTTGGTCTATAGGATTTCAGTCCAAAGGGTGGTTCTTGTCGGGGTACGATAGATCGCCAGTGAGTGTGGGGGAGATAGATGGACACTGTATTGTGGATCTGTTCTAACTGTCCTTGTGTGGCTTGTTCTTTACCTTGAGTTTCCATTGTGATTCAGTGCATTATTATTGTATTTTGCAGGGAGGGGGAGTAGTTAGCAACTGCTTCAGGTTGTCTGCTGTTTTGAAAGGGTGAGCATTTATAGTTAAATTGTTTCCAACAAATTGTTTATGAGACTTTTCTCTGTTCTCTTCCAGACCCACCATGATCAAGTATGGCATCAATAACATCCGGGAATTAGTTGGTCACAAGGTCAATCTGCAGATGGTATATGACAGCCCGCTTTGCCGCTTGGATGCCTAGGACTTAGAAACCTGGTGATCACTTCAAGTCTCCTTATTTATTGCCACTGCTCTTTACAGCAGATTGGATCTCTGTACTCCATGCTGCTTGCTGCTGTAGGGAAAGTAGTAAGACCATAGGGAAGGTACCTAGTCTTCATTTAGCAACATCTTGGATCAAGACTGAATGGATTCTCCTAGTCATAGTCCTATTTATGCGCACATTAAATATATTTCAACATGAAATTGGAATGTGGTAATTCAAATGAATAAGGGCAGTTTCAGTTATCTGATTTCCTTGTAAGGCAAGTGGGCTATGGTGCCATCAAGGTCTTTGGAATGAAAAAAAATTGATCTCTCAATAACTTCCTTCAGTAAAGTTATTTTCTGTAAAGTGTACTTGCTTCAGTAAAGTTTTGGATTTTTTTTATTTTTAACAATTATGAGTGAAAGAAAGAATCCTAATGTGCAATGGGAATCTGTGAACCAGCAATGGAAATGGAAAAAAGGAGCAGCTGCTTGTCTTAACGATTGGTGACCATTGATTATGAATTAAAAAGTTTCAGAAGGGCAATCTCTAGGCTGATGTTAAAAGGTGGAAGCACTACAATAAAGCAGTCCATAGTTTGTTCACCTATTTAGCCTGTCTCTTTTTGCTATGATGAGACTTTCCCTTTCAGTTTTGGGAGCCTTGTTCAGCATAGCCTTGTTCTATGTTTTCATCTTTGTAGTCCCGATGTCATATGCAGAGCTGTTTCGAGGGTTATGTGTACTTCATCAGCCTGGGTCAGGGAACATGTGCAGGTGGGAGTTCTGTTCAAAAGTGAAGGCTGGAAACCTGAAACAGTTGAGGGCTCTGGTTCATCCTTGTCTGGATCCTCTGGCTGTGGCCCCAACAGGCAGTCTAAAAAGAGAAATTGAAGAGCATATCAAGCAGCCTCAGAGAGAGTGTTTTATCCTAATCTTTGTTGAGCAGTAGTAAAGATGACACATAGCCACACCATGTAATTGATAGGCTATAGGTAGATTCCTGTAATAAAGGAAAGTTAGATTGATCATAATAAAATAAGACAACTTTCTGGGATAGCTTCAGACTTTCATGACTGAAATATTTCTTGCAAATCTCTGTTCTACAAGTTCTATATTATAGTCATTCCCCATGCATGAATATAGCATGTAAGTTATCTGAAAGTGCAGGGTCATTCCCCATGCATGAATATAGCATGTAAGTTATCTGAAAGTGCAGGGGTCAGAATAATTGAGTTAAATTCCAAACTCTACAGTAGTAAAAAAAAAAAATGGTTGTAATTCATTGGTAGTTATGAATTGAGTTTTGGTGTTATAGCACTTAACAGAAGAATTCTAGTGATTTCTTTGCTACATTTTTCCAGGTCAGGGAAAGGCCTGACACTGGGGAAGGGAAGGTCCAGGAATTCCAGATAATGTTCGAAATATTCTGCAAGAGAAACAACTATCAAAAACTAATTTCCTCCAGTGTTGAAAGCAAAACATATGAGCCATTGGTTATTTTTTTTCAAATAACCGACAAACCTCAGAAATCCAAAGCTTGTGTGATATTATCTGTCCTGACCACACTAATATCAACTAACTGCCTCTTCTAGATTTTAGTACACTTATGACATAATTTGCAGTAATTATTGTTATGGTTCATTACACAATCAACTAGATGTTTACACTGGATTTGGTATTTTTACCCATGTATTGAGTCCTTCCCAAAGACTTGGGATAAGTTTTTTGATGGTGTTATTTTTACAAGTTAGGAATAAATCAAAGGGAGTGGTGGTTTTCTTATTTTTTGCACCCCATAGTTGAGCATGGGATTTGAAGCTAATCTCTGAAGAAATGGCATGAATTTACAAGAGGAGAAGAAACCACAATTAGGAGTATGATGTGATAGGTATGCTGGGGACACTCTTTGGTCTACACTTGAAAATGTATTCCCTTGTTTTGACCTTTAAGTTTTGCAATGCAATGTCTGTCCTTAAATGCTACTAGCGTGTATATTAAATGTATATTTGCCATAAAAGTTTATTAAAATATATTTCTTTGTATTTGAAAGTGCAAATTAATGCAAAAACAGGACAGGCAGATTTATAATCATATTCAAAACTGACATACATTGAAGAACAACATAGAACAAACAATTCTAGAATTACCCCAAATATAGTATTTATGATTATAGCTGTTTTAGGTGATGTGAGCATCAATTTAGTTTTGCAGTATTTCTGAGTACAGTATTTCTGTTTTCCTGATGTAATGAAAGGCATATATTAGGGGAAAAGATTCTCAGCCGGGATGCGTTACGTATGGGGGGAAATTGTATAACTCGTGTTTATATGTTGAAACACAGTAATCCACATAATTCTTGGAGAACAAGTGGGTGGTACTGCCCCCTGGGGGGGGTGCTCTAGGGGGGCGCTAAGAGGCAAGGAAGCTGGCAGGGGGGCACTAAGAAGCAGCAGGGGGGCGTTTGAGGTGCCGTCCCTGCAGGTTCACCCATTGACCTACACTGCTCCAGAGCCGGTGCCTCCAATGCGGAAGCAGTGGCACGTTATGTGCCGCCATGGCCGTGTTCGATGCGCCGCCCCCCTGCCACACTCAGCGCACCTCTGCGCCCTTGGGACGCTAAGAGGGGCAGGGGGCCATTTCAGGCACTGCGTCTTACAGTTACACCATTGGACTGTAGCCCGTCCGGAGCTGGCGCATCAGCAATGCAAGCGGTGGCAACGTTATGTACACCGCGGCAGCGTTCAAGTGCACCTTCCCCTGTCACCAACTTAGTGTCCCAAAGGGCTACCAGCAGAGGGCACTGAGGTAGCCGGGGGGGGGTGTTTGAGCGCCAGCCAGCCCTGCAGGTTCACCCATTGAGGCTCCACGCTCAGAGCGGTGCTACAATCAAGAGGTGAACCTGCAGGGCCGATGCCTCGAACGCCCTGCAACCTCTTAGCATCCCCAAGGGGCCAGCGGCAGCACTAAGAGGCAGCAGGGGAGCGGCATGTCGACACGTGGCTGTGGCGATGTACTGCACTGCTTCCCTCATTGGAGGCACTGCCTCGGAGCAGTGCTAGTCAATGGTGAAACTGCAGGCGCCGGCCGGCACCTCAAACGCCTCCCCTTTAGCCCCCTTTGCCAGCCTTTGACGCTAAGAAGCGGCAGGGTGGCATTCAATGGGCCAGCCCTGCAAGTTCATCCATTGACTGTAGTAATGCTCCAGAACCCATGCCTCAAATGCGCAGCCACGTTGGAAAAAGCCGCTGCCACCATTTTCCCAAAGTGCTGCATGTCGCATTCTGTCCGTCGTCATCCCATTCTCCCTCCACCACAATCCTCATCATCATCCATCCAAAAGGTCTGTCTGTTTGCCTGCCTGCCTCTGCCCACCTACTTGCTTCTTCTGTTCTGTCTCTCTGTCTTTCTATCCATCCATTCACCTCCACCCATCACTGTTCAACAGCGCGCGGCACTCGGACCAAGTAACCACAAGCAGTCCTGAGAGGGAGGGAGGAAGAGGGAGGGAGGAGAAAGAGAGAGACCTGAATGCATCAATTGAATGAGCTAGTTTAGACTGAGGCCTTTTCCATTGAACATCTTGCCAGCATTGAAACCTTTTGCTTTTTATTAAGGTTTTGTGGACGAAACATGTCAAGACTACATAGAACTCTCACATTTTGTTGAGGCTTAAACAGGATCCATTGACCAGATCTCACCCGTAAAAATACTTTTCCCAATGTATATCAGTGCCAATTCTGAAGAAGCAAAACCAAAACTGTAAATTACAAGAAGAACACACTCACACACACTCTTTAACCTGTCTTGAAGAGCCGTAGGCTAGTTGAGCAGGTGATGGATTAGAATAGTATCTCATTATCTTTCCTCATGCCTCCCTCCTTTATTTCTTTTTCTTTCTGTCCCTTCTCCATCCCCCTTCTTTCTTTGTCCCTTTTTCTTTCTTTCCTTTTCTCTTTTTTCTTCCTCTTTTCTTTTCTCTCTCTCTTTCCCTCTCTCAGGCTCATCCTTGGATCAGGGTCCGCCAAACTTTTGGGCCTCAGGGACACCACTGAAACTCATAATTTTAAATCCAGAGACACGAATATGGATTTTGACTGACGGTGGCTTCTGGCGTTGGTTGGGAGAGAGAGAGAGAGAGAGAGACGAGAAATCTGATCCAACCTCCTTCTTCTCCCTCTCTCTCTCACACACACAGGCAGGGAGGGATTTAGACCCTGATCTAAAGCTGTCAAAACTCCAAACTGGTCAGGTAAGCTCTGGGAGGCCAGTCATAAATTAGAATATTTGCTAAACCAACGGTAATTAAGTGAGGACCACTAGTACTTGGTTGCCAGTCACCTGGCCATCCTACCCAGTCACATGACAGCAAGCCACCCTCCCTCATGTGACCAGCAAACCACACTCAAATTAGGCTACATCCACAGAAATTTGAATCCCACCCTGGGTGGGGGCACTGGGGGCAGTGGACCGAAAAAGTTTGGGAACCACTGCCATAGAACTTGCATTTAAAAGCTGTACATCTTAAAAGTGTTTGCCTCAGCAACATTGCCCTTACCTGCTAGGTCATGAGCCAGGTCCTTGATTAAATGACCAACGATAGCATAGGCCACACTCACTATCACCATGGCAGCCATGAGCATATAGAGCACAGCCTTGGGCACAGGGACGAAATCAAGAGGTGGGGGCTGGTAGTCAGTGTAAAGGGGCTGTTCATCAGAGGAAGAGGAATACTGAGACAGGAGGGCCACGGTCTCTCTATGGTTTGAGATGCTGATGTTTGTTAGCTGTATCTGTGAGGCAACCTCCATACTCTGGCAATGTTGAGTCTGGCTGCTTGTGAAAGGAGACTGCACAGCCTTTGAGGATCTGAAACAAGCAAGAAGGAATATGTTTTGGTTAGTATATAGATAATGTATGGTTATTATTAGCTTGGCATAGACCATGATGTGTCACATTGTTTCCCCACATCAGAAATCTGGGGCTGATGAGATCATTTGGATTTCTAACCATGTGTTCAGGATATTTTCATTAAAAGGTTGTTTTGGAATGCCACTATGATGTCATCCCTAGTTCTTCTCTTTGTTAGACCATTCATCATATGGTTTAGCCTCCAGGTCCTGTATAACAGGGCTCTTCAAACTTGACAGCTTTAAGAATTGTGGACTTCAACTCCCAGAATTCCTCCTCCAGCCATGTTAGCTCAGGAATTCTGGGAGTTGAAATCCACAAGTCATAAACTTGCCAACTTTGAAGAGCCTTTCTGTGTAATCTTTGTTGCTCTTCTCTGCACTCTTCCTAGGATCTCAATATCTTTTTTGTATTTGGTGACCAGAATTGGATGCAGTATTCCAATATGAGGGATAAAGCAGTGCAAAATCCTGCTACAAAAAGTCAAATTTGTTGCTTCATGCTATATATACTCTACCTCAAATGCTCTATATGTCATCAATATTTAACAAAGTATCTGGCATTATCTATATTTTTATGAATGTCTTTAGATTCAAACAGGACCTATAGACAGTCTTAAGTTACAAAAACAAATACTGTAGAAATTATAGCCTGCTAATTTTCTTCATATGACAATCTGCAAGAACTCATAAAGAATTAGCCGTTTTGTGTTAAGCTCAAGCTCATTAATTCTCTTTAATATTCTTATATTTGGGGGACATGTATGCACTTTTTAATAGAGCAATTTCAAGTAGGTGGCAGGAAAACTAAGTGGTAGAGTATCCACCAGTTATTTATCATGTACATACCAAAAGGAAGATGAAAATATAATAAAATCTATTGCATTTATCTGGTTCATCTTCAACATCAGTTCTGTCAGTGCTTTGCAAACGACATGATTGCCTCGGGTGTTCTATAAATTCATTTGGGATAATTTATGGTTTGCTGTATTTGGCACACTTGAAAAATGGATTGATTTAATTTGGTTAGCAATCAAGGCAGCCATTGCAAGTCTTTAAAGTGTTCTATGCACGCTTGTAATCTAATTTCCTAATTTAGTGTTCTCCGTAAAATAATTGCAATTGTTGATAATATTGGCTAACAAAAACTAATATTTTTAAATAAAGTTTATTTCAATTTTTGCGACCAAATGCCTAATTTTTGAGTACCATAGAACATCACAGCTCTTCTCCCACAAGAGTATGACAATGAGTCTTTATGGGATTACCCAGGGTTATCTACTGTCTATCCTCCACCACCAATGAAATGCTTCCTAAACTGGAAGATAAACTGGGAATATCTGTTTCCCCAAAGTCTCCACCCAACATCCCCTCCTAGATGTGCTCTACAGCAGCGGTCACCAACTGGTGGGCCGCAGCCCACTGGTGGGCCTTGAGAAAATTTTGGTGGGCCGCAGAGAAATCTCACTCCCAGAGCGACCCGCCAAAGCAATTAATCCAGGCTACACAGAAACACAAGGGTATGCAGCCCACATGGCCAGCGGAAACCCTCCCTGCCCACTCACTCCTTACCCGGCAAACTTGCCTGCTAAATTGTTATTTTTCCTTTATTTTCCCCGACCATCAGCTGTTCTGCTGTGCCGGGAGATTTAGATTAGCTAGGAAGCAGGAAACGGTTGAATTTCTTGTTTTCTAGCTAGTCTTTAGATCTTCGGCTCTGCTTTTAAGCACAGCCGAACCTCCCTCAGGACTGAAGGTTCTATTATTCAGTGCAGACTTAGGGCAAGCAAATTTGAGAGACTGAGCTAGCTGATGGCAGATAGATAGATCACTGAATGATTCTGTGAGCAATTCAATCTGCCTGCCTGCTTTGCCTGATTTTGGGTAAAAGTTGCTCTTTTTTTAATACAAAATTCAGTATTTACGTACATGGTGTGTTGTGAGTTAATGTTGTGAGTTTGCTTATAAGCAAATTTTATGTGATAGACTGCGCTAGCTAATGGCAGATAGATTTCTGAATGAATCTGTGATTCTGTGAGCAGAATGCTGCCTGCTTTGCCTGATTTTGGATAAAAGTTGCTCTTTTTTTATACAAAATTCAATATTTATATAAATATTTATATTATTTATATACAAGCCATACCCACCCAGTCACATGACCATCAAGCCACACCCACAAATTAGGCCACACCCACAGAACTGGTTAGTGGTCTCTGGGATTTAAAATTATGAGTTTGGTGGTCCCTGAGGTCCAAAAGGTTGGTGACCCCTGCTCTACAGATTACTTGCCATGGGAAAGCAGAGGGAGAAAGCAGGCAACTAGAGGACCTGAACAATGTGGTGTCCTACATCAAAACAATGGAAATATTATATTGTAGATTGGTGCAGAGGGGTTAATACGAAATTCAATTTATTGGGGGGGAATAGCATGGTTTGCTACAGCAATCTTTTTCAGCCCAATTGGCCTCTTGAAATTAAGTATTTTAGCTCATATAATCCACAACCAGAATAGCTGTTTTGATGTGGAATTAAGGGAGTTTAAAGATCAGCACACAAGTTATCAGGAATCTAGTTGAAGCTCCCGTTTCAGAAAATTGTGTTATTTTTGTTTACTTATTTTTACCTTTCCTGGGCAATTTACAACTACAAATAATACTTTTTTCCCTTATGCTTAATACTATAAATTATTTGCTGTTCTTAGGCACCTGCAAAAATGATATCCAAATCCTTTCACTCTGATATAATTAATTGCCAAGCCCTCTTGCACTTTAAAAAACAGCAAGTATATATACTTCCATGAACTTGTGTCCACTTCATTACATTTACCCTGCCATTTGAATTTGTTATTTATACAACAGACCATTGTTAATGAACAAGTAATTATTTCATACTCTAGTCAGGCTCTAGTCTAACTGAGCCTGACTGAGCCTGTTTGTTCACTTTAGATCTTAATTGCCAAAAGAGTTATCGCTTTGATCCATCTGGAAATATGTTGACTTGGAAGCCCTTTTTCTTAATCCCCAATATGTATGAATTCTATTTATTTATTTATTTACTTTTATTTGTCAATAGTTTACAAGATAATAGGTATAAGTAAAAACATAGTTATGAATACATGGATACATATAAGAAAAAGAAAAACAATAAGACAGGAATGGTAGGCACATTGGTGCACTTANGGGAAGAAACCACAGAGTCAGGTCGAGTATTCCAGACATTGACCACTCTGTTGCTGAAGTCGTATTTCCTGCAATCAAGTTTGGTGCGATTAACCTTGAGTTTGTATCTATTGTTTGCTCTTGTATTGTTATGGTTGAAGCTGAAGTATTCAAAGACAGGACATTGCAATGTATGATTTTTATATACCATACTTAGATCCGACCGAAGGTGGTGTAGTTCTAGGTTTTCTAGGTCTAGAATTTCGAGTCTGGTAATTTAATAGTGAGGAAAATGCTCTGGGTCTGCTTATAAACTTTTATGATATAAAGACAGAGTTGGCTTATTGCCAGTGATTGAGCCTGCTGTTTCTAGTCGAGTTGAATTTTGTAGGCTTTGCCAAGAATTAAGGTCTATTACAAAACAGTTATATTTTGCAGGTTGTTGCCATTGTCAAACAAGAATGTTTATTTCCCCTTAACATGGGGACAAGGTGGTGGGTTTCATTCTGTAGATTAAGGAAAGCACCACAAAAATATTTGGTGAGTGACCTAATGCTAAAAAGTTTTAGTGCCTTTATGTTACCTATATTTCCACAGCCTGTGTTAGTGATGCATTTTGCTCCTTTTTTATTATAAATATTACATTGTTCTGCGTGATTCAGTGCTTCATGTCCTTTCAGCAGTATTTCATGGGTTTTAAAAATGTTCCTGTTTCCTCACAAGGTGCCTATTTATTGAAAACACACAGCATTTCATTTGTGGAAAAATACTATCCTGGCTTTCTTAGTAAATATCAGTTAGGCTTGCTGAGGAAAGAGCAAGGGCTTTGTGGAATCCCATTCCTTTTCTCCTAAGCCTCCAAGCATATTTAAGATTTACAAACCTTAAAATAGCTGCCCTTTTCTCTGGTTGTTTTAGTCCTTATGCAGTTTATGGTTTCAACACGCCAACACAACTGGTGTTCCAGATCTGACCTTTCTAGATGAATAATCCTTAGGGATCAGCTTTGGTTTATCTCTTGTCGGTACACGGGCAGAAAAAGCTTCGTTCAAAGAGATCCAAGAAGCTCTTCGGAAACATTCACCAAGCCAGAGCAGCCAACGGGTTGCACTGGCGTTGGGGGCCCGTTTCCACCAGCGAGCAGTTGCAACGCCGGTCCTCCCAGTAAGAGCTGTGCGTAACTTGAAGGCAGGTCCGGAAAAATCTGAACACCCGACCATAATCCTAACTTGATGCCCGTGGCGCAAGATCTGCGTTCGCAGGCTGCACGGTGACGAAATGTCTCTCCTCCCTCCCCCTTCCCAAATCTCACCGGAGTGGCGGGTGCTCGGCCGGTCTCCTTCAAGTTTTGCAGCTGCAGGTGTCACCCGGTGGAAGTCAGGCAAGTCTGTCGCTGTGGCTCCTGTGGCTCTGCCAAGGCAGCGCGAGAGATTAAGAAACGGGAGGCTGAGCTCGTCTCCCTCCATCTGAAAAGCTGGCAGAAGACACGCCGGGGAAACCCGGAGGAAAAGCGCCACCTCCTTGCTGATGTCACTGAAGAGTTCCCGATTCGGAGGATCAAGTTTAGCTCTCGAAAACAACCCCTCGTACAGTATCAGAGGAGAAATGACAGCAGTTGACTCGCTCGGGCTGTTAAACTAAAAGAGAAGAAAGGTCCCATGGATCCCCCTCCCCCCCCCAAAAAAAACCCCACACACCCCCCCCCAAAAAACACCCCATTCTGAGGATTTCCCCAAACTTCCTCTCCAAGAGGCTCCTGGATCGCCCACTTTGGGATTACATTCCTTTTCTTTTTGAAACTTGGTAGTTTCTGCTGCTGCCACCTACCTTCTAAGGACCTGACACATAACAAATAAATGCTCTGTCTTACATATTGGCAAAAAAAAATTAGAAAATGAAATACAAGCCTGAATAGTCAAGACCTTGTTGAGGATCCAAACTCTTGTCAAGGATCTTGGAGTCACTATCTCTAATGACCTAAGTGCTAGAGGCCCACTGTAACTACATAGCCAAAAAGGCGTTAAGAATTGTTAATCTAATCATACGTAGCTTCTTCTCTGTAATATCACACTACTAACTAGAGCATACAAAACATTTGATAGACCAAAACTTGAAATATAGCTCATCAGTCTGGAACCCGCATTACGTATCTGATATTAACACAGTAGAGAAAGTCCAGAAATATTTCACAAGAAGAGTTCTCCACTCCTCTACTTCTTGTAGAATACCTTATGCCACCAGACTTGAAATCTAGACCTAAAAAACCTACAACTATGACGCCTTCAGTCCAATCTAAGGACAGTATATAAAATCCTACATTGCAATATCCTACCTGTCAATGAATACTTCAGCTTCAACCATAACAATACAAGAACACACAATAGATACAAACTCAAGGTAAACTGCACCAAACTTGATTGCAGGAAATACGACTTCAGCAATAGAGTGGTCAACGTCTGGAATACTCTACCTGACTCTGTGGTTTCTTCCCCAAACCCCAAAAACTTTAGCCTTCGACTGTCTACTATTGACCTCACTCCTTTCCTAAGAGGTCTGTAGGGCGCGTGCATAAGCGCACCAACGTGCCTCCCATTCCTGTCCTATTGTTCCTTTTTATTTCTCTTATATGTATCTATTTCATGTATTCATAACTATGTTTATACTTATACCTGTTATAATCACTTGACAAATAAATAAATAATAAAAAATATGGTTTGCTCCACCCTTTAATTGCACTTCCAATGTGGAAAATGTTTGTGCAAATACACATACACACACGTGTATGTGTTGTTGTTATAAGTTGTGAAGTTGTGTCCGACCCTATGGACAGCCTTCCTCCAGGCCTTCCTCTCCTCTACTGTCCCCATTAAACTCACACCAACTGTTTCATGACTCCATCCAGCCACCTATGTGTGTGTGTGTGTGTGTTTAAAAGTCAGGAAGGCCTGGAGGAACGTCCATGGGGTCAGACATGACTTCACGATTTATAACAACAATGTGTGTGTGTGTGTGTGTGTGTGTGTGTGTGTGGTGTCATAGAATAGATTACTTAATAAAAAATGTCCAGAAAAGAGACCTGAAACAAGATGGAGCGATGACATCAGCAAGTATTGTGGGCCCAATTGGCAAAGGAAAGCTCAAGACTGCATTAGTAAGGCACATATTATTATTTATTTATTATGCAAACTTAATGCTATAAGCAAGACAAAAAGTTATGAATGCTAACTGCAGTGCACAATTCATGTTTCCAATCAAAATTGGTGTCCTTATGCACTAGAAAAAAACCTTCCAGGAATGTCTAGTTAGTTGGGCCAAGGACCCCTGCCTTGAAGGAATTATAATCCTTCTAGGAACTCTGTCCCCAATCTAGTAATAACAGAGGAAAATTATATTAAAAAGCACCCAAGGATTATCTTGCAGGCTAAGATTTTCTTGTACTTTGCTGTTTGCTGAGCTGTAGCAAAACAATGGTGGAGTAGCAAGATGCTATCTGCAAAAGATAATCTTGTCAGAGCCAAGTCATTCTTTTTATTAGTCAAAGCAAAAGGTATACATTTATCAAGACTTATCAGGTATTTCTTTAAACTTTTTCTAATAAAGGAATCCGGTAAATCTTTAGGATCATCAAATCTTGTGATACCTCTTGTTATTCAGGCTAGGAACAAAGGCCATTAATCCATCCTAGACACCTGACTCAATCTTTCCCCTTTTCTTCTTTTTTTGTGTCTCCCCCCACCTTTTCCTGCTTTCTATTCATTTTTTTCCAAAATAGGATTACCTGTTTTATTAATATTTTATAAAAAGGAAACCCTACCTCTCTTGTTTTGCAAGCCCATGCTCTCCTCTTATCTTTTTTTTAATCTTTTCCCATAGCTGAAATTATTCAGAACTGCCCAGACTTGAGCTATTCTCCTCACTTGCCAACTTTTTGCTTATCTCGGAAAAAAACTTCTCATACTTTTGAACCCAGAATTTCTCCTCACCTCTGAAATTAGACTTGAGTCCAGCTAATGTGACCTTCATGCAGGCAGCTGCTTGTCTCATTCATTCATTGTGTCAGACTTGTAGTACAACTCCAAAGAAGTTGCTTGGTCCTCCAATGTTGCAAATGACTCAAGTCTCTCCAGTATATTGCCTTCTTAGACTAGAAACACAGCCTTACTGGGTCTACCCAAACACATCTGATTCTGAACAGCTGCATCCAGAATTAGGCAAAGAAAGCACCAGCTCTGTGATTTTAAGAATTCAAAGAGCATGAGCAAAACAATGTTGATAGGAACCCTCTATCTTCCCTGCCTTCTGACTATTGGAGTCCATCTGACATGACTTTCAAGAACCAGAACTCTGATGAAGCAGCAAAGACTTTCTTTTCCCTCTCTTTTTTCAGTTCAAAACATTGTCTCTGCTTATTTCTCCAGAGCTGAAAATGTCAGACCTGCCTCAATCTGATACCTTATGAAAGAAAGACCTGGACTCCATTTGGGTGAAATGATATTCTTTTATTAGAAGATGCTGGCTGCAGTAAAATCAAGCTAGAACTAAAATTCTCCTACAAAAACATATAGGCTTCTCCTGTTGTAATGTTGAGCCAGTCGAGTTGTTTGATCATGAACAACTGAATCATGATGATCTTTATTGGAGTATAGTCTTGCATTGATATACATTTTTAGTTATCCTCCATCATTGGTTA
>BHFT01019826.1:0-11583 GCA_004320025.1 Laticauda laticaudata
GCTGCTCGGAGAAGTAGAGGCAGAAAGGGGGCTTGCTCTTCCTCTGGGGGGCAGTTGCCCATCAGCTGCCATTCAAAGCCGTCTTCTCAGAAAGCATCTGGCCTACAGAAGGACTGCACTTCGGTGATTTAATTGGGGGAGGGGAGGAGGAGGAAAGTGGGGAGCTCCTTTCAGATCCCATGTGGGAGGATTGAGAGAGCTCACCTCTGCAACCAAAAAAACTGGGGGGGGGCTCTTTCAGCCTCACCTGGAGAGTCAAGGAAAGGTGTCCCGCGGTCACTTTGCTTGCATTAGTGCTGCTGCCATACTCAGGCCACAGCCAATGATTATTTGCGGCGTGGGGGAGAGGAGAGAGAGAGAGAGAGAGAGAGAGAGAGAAAGCAGGGGAGGAAAGGAGGAAAAACAAAGCTTACTCTTTCACTGACCCCTACAAAACGTCAATCTACCACATTCTATCAATTCTTTGAAATCACCAAAGTCTCCCACTCACAGTTCTCACACCTCCTGGATCTTCAAGGCTTCGATGTCCCAGCTCTTTGAGAGACATTGAAGCCTCAAAGATGCAGGCAAAGCCGCTGCAGTGGTAGTGCTTGAGTTGCCTTAGCATGCTCGATTAGTTCAGAATTGCCCTACCCAGAGAGGGAGGTGCTGGAGGAGGAGGAGGAGGAGGAGGAGGAGGTAGTAGTGGAGAAGCAAGCAACTCAGGGCACTTTCTCTGCAGTGGCTTTGCCTGCATCTCTGAGGCTTTGATGTTGGAAGAGGCAGCAAGGGGTGGAAGAACCAAGAATTGCGCATGGCTCCATCTCCCTTTCCTATCCTGCCTGCATGTGGACACAGGGGAGAGGGGGAAGGAAAGATTGAGAGGCGGGAGCAATTCAAAGCTGGGAAGGGAGTGTTGTTGCTGCCACTTACTATGTGTGGGAGCTGGTTGGCACATGCATCTCAGGGACCTGACTCTGGGGTCCCTCAAAAAGCCGGGAGGAGCAAGAACTGCGTGGCCCAGATTAATTGCTTTTGGGGGCCATTTCTTCTGTGGCCCGCCAAAATTTTTCCATGGACCACTGTTGGGGGACTGCTGTTCTAGACAAAGAAAGGTGCCAGGACAATTAAAATACTGTAGATGTGCAAATAAAGTTTTAATGGTAAATGCAGAATTCTAAGGAACAATGCATATAAGTAATTATTCCAGCCTAATGTCTTTTTAAAAAAGAAATGTTGGAGAAGCAGTACGATGGTCCAAACCCACTGGAAGCAAAGGGGATTAAATGCCAGTTTGCATCATTCCATAATATAGCTCCGTGGGCTTCTCAATCTCTCTCAGTGGAAGTTTGATCAATGCAAATGTAATTCAACTACATTTTGTGGAGCAAATGCCACAAAACTAGACTCAAAAACATTAGATTTAAAATTTATAGCAGCTGGCTGAAATGAACCCACATTTGCTAGATATACAGTAGCCTGGAAAGCTCCCTGATGTGTTTCACTTGCTATTGTTAAAAGCTAGATTTCTGTATTTGCCAGAAGAGCCATGTAAACCTATAACTATCTTGGTCGATGCTGAATTCAGAAGCACCTGAATTCTAAGAGCATCTCTCTACTCCCTTGGATAACAGATAACCCTTTATGCTGCCAGCAGATTCTAAGTTGATATTTCACACAATTCTATCGCTCAGACCATTATTCACTAGTTGAGAAACAAACCTCAGAAGGAAAAAATAGTTCCTGATTTTAAGCCAAGATTTTAGTATTCAGGAGTCCCAGTCCTCATTCTTGACTAAAATATAATTCAAGGCATAGTGCTCAAAATCTTCACAAAATGTGAATAAAACACTGTAGACGCATAAACCAAAATTCATTATCTTCCCTGCTTTCCCAGATATTTTTAAAATTATCTTTAGTAGCTAGCTTCAGTAACTGGATTTTTGCAGCAACACTAAGGATTCATCAGAACCTGATGAATAATCCATTATAGTTATTTCATACAATTCATGCACCAAATCTTTGATATTATCACCTTGTTACATTTTAGTATCTAAAGACTATAGGCTTTTGCAATTTAATGACTATTATTATGATATTGTTTAGGCTGTGTTCTTATCTATGTGTGAGTGACAGATAGGATGCTAAATTAGGATTTTAACAGATTCTGTTATTTGTTATTATTTTATTTTAGAACTGTTAACTGTTCATTGAGTATTTTTAATTTTACTTGTCTTTGACTATAATAAACCTTTTTACATTTTTAATATTCAATATTCAAGAGAAACCATGCAAATGAACTATAAATTCCTTTACTTCTCAAATCTAAGAAAAGTGTATTAAGTCTATCATCATCTCTCTTATATTATTTTGATATCATTTTTTATTTTACTCTTTACAAATGTCTTATATGCCAGAGGTATCAACATGATAGAAGCAAGGTGTATTCAATATAATTATAGTTTTCTTGTGATGTATTCAGAACTATAAAAACAATCATCATCCATATTTTCAACAGGTGATAATCTGAGACTAATTCTGCAGTTAGTATTTATGAACCATCACCTATACATCTTACTGACAGTTCTTGTAAGTATTTAAACTCTAAGCCATTAGAAATTACATTCTTTTTGCCTGTAGAGTAAAATAAAATTATCTCTCTGTTTTGGAGACTGAATGATTAATCTAATTGATTCTCATAATGAATGAAGTTTTTTTCTGCACAACATAATTTCTCCCAGATGAACTGCAGTTGATTTTATACAAATGTTGAATTTTTGTTTGTGTGTGCTTTGTATTGTATTATGACAAGAGTCAATCCATAAATGTAATTTATCACTGATTAATTTTGAATGCTGGATTTCAACAATATTTTAGAAAACCCAAAATTCATTTCAATTCATTTCACATTACACAGTGAAAAGTTGGGGTCTTTTCATATAACAAGACCCAAATTTCTATATTTTTTATATTTTTTGAACTTAGCTTTGGATTTTTTACTCTTTTGCTACTTAGTTTTTCAATATGTCCAAAGAAGAACATTCTGATTTAACCATACTTTTAAACCAGAAGAAAGCAGATTAACCAAGCATGTAAAAGAATAATACTGTAAAAAGGTTGATAAAGTAGCAGAGTCATTTATTCCCAGACTGTTAAATCTAAATAAATTTCCCTTCCCTCATTCTGAAACTGCTGTTTATCTACCAAGCCATTAGTATTACCTGCATGTATATGAACTACCCTAGAGTTCTTAACTGTGTTCTCCTATGATTGAAATGGCTTTTTACTAATAGTGCAACATAGAGATATCTGGTAGGATCTGAAAGTAAGAAAGAGAATTACTTGTTGATATTTTTATTTATTTATAATCAATTTTGGACAATTGAAAGATTGTTCCTCCTGAGGAGTACAGAAGACAATAAAAGACTTGAAGGATGCAAGTAGAAAATGAGCAGAAAGGCAATGAACAAAATATAAATTACCTTAGTTACAACACAATACCTCTGGAATTATTGCTTCCTCTCTGAATCTCTGCAGGACCAGCTGCTTCAGATAAATACTGCTTTAAGGTAAAATTTAAATCACATTTTATATATTCTGTAAATCAATATAGAAATGCTATTGAGTGTGATTGCATCCTATGCAAAATGAGAAAAAGTTAGATTAGGAGCTCCAGTAAAACATCCACATTTCAAATACATTTTCTGTCATGCCCCTGTTGGAGTTTGACTCCAAGGGAGAGGAGGAACAGCCGGCAGGGAGTGGAAGTGTGGCTCCGGAGGTTGTGGAGGAGGCTGGGCAATCAGAGGAAAACCCAGGCCCATCCCCTTTCCATACTAGGGCAGGAAGGGAGGAGAAAATAAGGGAGAGACATGAATGGCGTGGTCTATGGGGGAGGAAAGGGCCTTGATCGTCTTCATGGGCTGCAGCTGTGAGGACTGGTAAAAAGGACAGACATGCGTATGGGCCAGTGCTGGAAACAAAGCGTGGAAATATCTCTAGTCTGTCGTTCCTCTCTGAGTTTGGCATCCTTGCCAGTGTGTGTTTCGATATCTGTGGACATCTTCAAGCCCTTATCTTGCCTGATTCCCTTAATTGCTTCAGCTCCTTTTCGTAACTGCTTGTAGGGGAGTTTTTTGTCTCCAGTCAGAGAGACACTTTGAAGTAAAGTGAAGGAATAAAAGAGGCTTCACCTGTTTTTGTGACTGTGTTTATTTTGTACCCCACCCTGGGAGGGAAATTACATTTCCTTGGGAGGTTTCAAACTCAGTGGAAATTACAAAACAATCAAAAGCCTTCAAATATATTCTCAGATTTTCTTTTCCCATGTGCTTGCAAAATATGTCCTTATCTATGTGGTTTAGACCTCATCAACAACCAATAATATTGAAGAACTATAGCTCTGCTGCATCAGTTGCACAGTGCTGAGTCATCCCTAAATATCCACACATGTACCTGTTTTTCTGGAAAGCAGAAATAGAGCTATTCCATTTGTGTGCCTTTTTAAATGGATTTTCACATTTAAAAACCCTACCCAAAATCAACTTTTAAAAATACGTTGAAAAAAATCTGCCCACCACCATTTATTTTGCCGCTTGGGCATTTTTCTCATGTTCAGTCTTGTTTTATGTAATTTCTTTTTGCAATGTTTGCTGTTTCACTTAAGGCATGCTAAGCAGGGATGGGATGCTACCGGTTCTGCCTGGCTCTATAGAACCGATAGCTCTGAAGAACAGCAGACACTGAACTGGTTCTGTGTCTGCTGCTGTTTGGCCCACCCGCCCGCCTGGGCTGTCACCTGACCTTTATTTCCTGCTTTTTCAATCTCAGCTGCTTTGCTCAGCACAGCTGAGGTTGAAAAAGCAGTAAAAAAAGGCGTTTTTCAAATGCTATGCACTCACGCACAGCGTTTATCAGCTCTCTGGGTGGCACAGCTTTAGATGTAGTACATGCATGCGCAGTGCACGTGAAGCACGCATGCATGTGAAGCATGCATGCATGCACAAAATGTAAACTAAACGTAAACACTGAACCGGTAGTAACGCCAGTTGAATCCCACCGGTGATGCGAAGTTTGGTAATTTTGAAATTAGCAGGTAAAACAAATATGACTGTCAGTGCTTCCAATTTCATTTATGTATTCCTAATATTTCATGTAATTTCACGCTTTAACCATTTGAGAAGCATCTGAACATTTTACTTCTACAAAGGAAAGCTGCCCCTTGCAAGACCATCCAGCACTTATTCAATCAGATCTAAAACTACTTGCATGGATTTACACCAGCAAACACCATTAAACTTAACATAATTTCTAGGAACTCCCTATAGTTTTAAATAAAAGTTATTCCCTTCCTACTAGATGATATTATGGAGAGAATCAGAGATCTTTTTCATGTGAATTAAAAATACAAATGCAATAAACATGTTGCTAAGCCTGAATGGAGCCAGAAAACTGAATAAAATCTTACTCATTCAACATTTTGAAAAGACACTGGAAACCCATTATGTTCTTAAAGCAGTTTATTTTCCTTCACATCTAGTAATATTGCAAGGACATTGCAGATTCTCAAAAATATTGTGCAACTGAATTTTCTTTCTTACATCAAACAGTAATGAAAAAAATAGTACAATAATCTATATATCTCAAATTCTTTCACCTGAAGAAAATTAGTTTGAACTAATGTTGATGCTAATCTATTATGTTAGTGGCATCCAAAAACTAATTATGTTTTCCAACAAAGTATTTACAAAGGTGTTTGGGGATTGATGGCTGGATTGTTTTGCAGATATATAGCCATTCATTGCAATCATCTCCAGACCAAAAAGGACATATGTAAAACTGAAGCATTACTTAAAATAACATCCCATTGAAATATACTCTTAACTTGGTTACAACTGATATATATCACTAGATAAGGAGCCTTCAAACTTGACAGCTTTAAGACTTGTGGACTTTAATTTCCAGAATTCCTCCTCCAGTCATGTTAGCTCAGGAATACTGAGAGTATTAAAGTTGCCACAAGTCTTAAAGTTGCCACAAGTCTTAAAGTCTTAAAGTTGCCAAGTTTGAAGACCCTTGCACTAGATCATTGCATGGCTACTCATGGATATTTAAATATATCATTGCAAAATAATAATTCTCATGCAGTAAATGTGCTATTTGTCTCTCTGAAGTCAGAATCAAAACATGTGTGTCTATCAATAACCAATCTTTCAAAATACCAATATCCTTAATAAAACCAATTCTTGTAACAGTCTTCCTTGATGTGCAACAGTCTTCCTTGCAAACAAGCCTGTAAGAGATGAATTCATGAAAGATTCAATTTGAATGTAGCTAAGAAAAAGAAGTAATGAAATGAAAGCTTCATCGCACTAAAGGAATTATCACTATGTCTTTTACGTTAGAGGACTGATTGAAAGAAGAGAACATTCAGAAACCAAAATCAACAATATGACCAAGAGTTTGGTCATTTCATTGTTTTAACTAGGAACAATGTCCAGAGAAACACAGTAGTAGAATCTCCAAAATTACATGCTTCAAACAAACCTAAATACCCATCACTTATTCCTACCATTGTATGACTAGAGTATATACAATACAGCAATTCAGTCTTTGACTTATCATCACAATTGCAACCAGAATTTCTGTTGTGAAGCAAGGCAATTGTTAAATGGGTTGCACAAAATTTTAGTATCTTTTTTTTCTTGATAGTTAAGTGAATCACTATATTGTTAAGTGAATCATATTTTTGTTAAGCAAATCCAGCTTCCCCCATTGACTTTATCAGCAGGAAAGGTTGCAAATAGTGACCAGGGACAATATTCTATTGCAAATATTTCCAGTTGCTAAGTACCCAAATTTTGATGAGATGACCATGGGGATGCTGCAATAGTCATAAGTACAAGGATCAGTCATAGAAAAGATCATTACTTTTTTCAGTACCATAGTAACTTTGAACAGATGCTAAACAAAGATTACCTGTAACATCTAAGAAAATAAACAACTGTAGAAATCCAGGGTTTGGAATGTTTAATCGTTTCCTTACCTGCACTTTAATTACTGGAATTGCCATCCCCAGCAGTGCTCCTTTTGCAGACAATATTTGTTAATTAAAAAGCAATGATAACTACAAGGGTTGAATGAAATTTCTGCACCTTCATATATTTTCAAGCTTGTCCATAACAAAAAAAAATATCACATTTTATCTCTTCTGTCATGTAATGATAGTTCTTTCAACTTATTTGAGTCAAACAGATACCCATAAATATATTCCTTACATTTTGGAAAAGATGAATGTTGCATGACACCAAGCCTGAGCTTATGTGGCAGATAAGGAAAATAGTGATGTTCAGTTTTGCAATTGCCTTTTGGGCTGCTCATGATGTAGGAGGTCTAACATGGTCATGTTGCAAGGGAACTTTCTTCTTGTGCTTCCAAATTTGGCTTGATTTTTATTTCTAAATTTTAAGTATTGTAATGTAATATTCTAAGGTGCTAATGATGCTAGGTCCAAAGAAATCTATGCAAGTAACAATATTTGCATTCCCAAAAAATTTTCTTACTGAAACTTGCATTTTTATACTTTTTTAAACAAATGAAGCTCTATAATTCATATTCAATGGACTGACATTTTCTTTTGGGTCATCATGATGAGCTCATGTTTCATGCGCTGTCCTAATGTTGTGAAGAATTTACTCACCGTTGGTCTCTTAACAACTTATGACAATTGCTGGTTAATTTCAACTCTTCAAATTTTATTTCTGCCATCAGCATGTGAGGAAATCATCTTGCCACAAACTTATTAATGCTGAAGAACATAAATAATGTGGGCATACATTCCTGTAAAATGCCAAAGGGATAGCAATTTCCCTTCAAGTGATCTATTGATTGTCCTTAATCAGTTCATCAGTTTTCCTATACAAAAACATTTGCTATCACAAGTTATCCACTTCATTCTTAACACAAATCATCTCTTCCCAGTTCCCCATCTTTACATGCTTTTTGAACCAGCATAACACAGTACTCAAGTTAATATAATCCCTATACATTACTAGAATTTGATAGTGAATGTCAATTGGAGGAACATCTTCACCAGTCAAAAATTCATTTGTGGCACATTGCTTAAAGTTCACTGATGAGTATTCACAGCAGGTTTCCATTTCACAAAGAACAGCAACACAACCCTTTCTCACATCAACTTTCTGTCCACTGAAGTGAAAGAAAGGTACACATCAGAGAAAGAAATGAACACTTCAGAGCTTCTAGTGTGTTAGTGCTGTCATCTGCTCATGATTTAGCACATAGGAGTCATAACTTTCATTTTAATCCTTGTACATTAGTCAATGCAACAAACACACACAATCTATCCAAAGACCTGTTGCAATTATTAGGACAATCGGAATTCTTTAGCGACAACATATTACCATAATGGGAATTAAAACAAAATTTAGCTTCTTTTCCCACTGTAATTCCAACTTCTATAAATCTAGCTGCTATTAGGATAACAATAACAAAGTTTTTGCTTGATCTCAATAAGGTATGATGGGTTAGTCATATAAAGGAATTCATTTCTTTCTCTGATGTGTACCTTTCTTTCACTTCAGTGGACAGAAAGTTGATGTGAGAAAGGGTTGTGTTGCTGTTCTTTGTGAAATGGAAACCTGTGTGAATACTCATCAGTGAACTTTAAGCAATGAGTTTGACACCCACAAGCTAGATTCACAAATCATACAGGGCCAGAATAAATCACATTAAGATTTGGTATAATATGTAAATTGCAAAGCTAGCCTTCAGTTCCTGTCTTAAGTTTCATTTTTACAGATTACTATGAAATAAATGTTTCTTAGAACTCATAGAACCAATCAGTTGCATATTTTATTCCCCTCCTTAAGAACTAGTTTTCTAATATTTATACATCCAAATATGAACAAGCCCTAAGATTTAATTTCTTCATACTCAGCTCTTTGGATTTCTTTCCTCACTCTTGTTAAAGATAGTGGGAAGAATATCTAATTAAAACCTAAAAGAGATGCCTCCTCCTCTTGCTAGTAACTGTGTTACATCAATTAAATGGGTAAGTAGAAGCTGTCCCCAGAAGGAGTATCATGTGATCCAATATTGATTAAGACTGCAGTGGAATGTTATTTGCAATTGCATTGCACAATGGAAATCAGGAAGTAGCTGTCATGCTTTCAAAAGACAAATTGCTAGCATCTGAGACAATTCATAGGCTCCCTTTCTTTTTGCTGTTCTCAAGTCACAGTTAATGCATGTTGTACAGGGATTAGTTTCTTAAATCTGTCTCCTTCACTGTCTTCGGCAGTTAAGAGAGAGAGAAAGAGAGAGCTATAATTTAGATGACCCTGTATTAGAGATGATATTAACTAACCGCAATGTCTATCAGAATTTCTTAATTTCATGTTATTTAATAGGATGAAATTTTAATAATCAAAAAAATTAAACAAATAAATATGCAGCAGCCAATCTCACTAAAGACAGTGTTGTAGTCAAGGAGGATTCAGAATTCTGTATTATTCCCTCAAATCTTCATTTCAGTGGCATAACTTTATGAAGGATTGGTTTCATGCAACACTGTGGACCTATAATTTAAAGAGATGAATAGTCAGAATAATAAGTGTTTTTCCTGAGAAATTTCAGGAATAAGAAGCAGTTAACAAATAACTAATTATACATGTGTTTATAGTGGGGCCAAAGTCTGCCCAAATATGAGAAGCAAAAGAAAATGTTGAAATTAACATTAATTTGTTTTAAAGTTGCTGAGCACTTGGTATCTCTGTGTATTAGCAAAGGAAGATTGAGCTTCATCTATATATTATGTTTTTATAAACCAGGTTGTATAAAATCCTATAGCTATCCATCTTTCCATTGCATCTTAATAAGAGCGTTTTGAAGTTAGGTGGTGACATCCTCCTTTTCTTTTCATCTCTAACAAGTCAACCTGATCAGGCTTCTTTTCCTGGCTATTATTCACAGGCTCTTAAGAATGAAACAGAATTTTAATGTTCTCAAGACTGAAACACGGAACCCCTTTTTTAGTGCAGACAATTAATCCATGCAGCTGAGTGCCCTGATTATAACCAAGACAAAATGAGAAAAGTTTGATTTGCTTCGTTCCTAGTCAACAAGGAGCAGGATTATAAATCTCAATAAGAGGTTATCAGATTCACACTGCAAAAATTGGATACCTATTATATGGTAGCAATTATAAACAAAAATTCCTCTTTACTTTTTTACTATCTAATATTATCCCAATTTTTTCTCTCCAAATCTAACAGCTCTATAAAAGATACTGTTTTTAGCATATATTGAACATATCCCAAATTCAGGGTGCCATCATCAATTGGTTATCCACTAAATCTCTTTTTAAAAAGTGTTGCTCCCTAATGAATTCCAGTTGAATTCATCTATCAATTACATTTGACAAGATGTGACAGGTTTACCTTTCCAGTTCTTATGCTTTATGAATTAAACAAATATATTATGAAGTCCAGGAATAACATGTCAATGTGATTATTATTCTGAAGTGAACTGCTAAAATTCATCCAGGAAAAATAATAACCTTTTTTGTTATAACCTTTTTTGTTACCTTTTTTATAGGCACATGCTTATATGTACTTTTACATATATGTACTGTTTATATGTACTTTTACTTTTACCACAATTTCTGGAATTTCAAACATACGTCAATGTTTACCTCCTCAGCATTCTTATAAACCAATATAAATGTAAAACTGACAGCTGATCATCCATGATTCTATAATCAAACAAAACCAGCCTAGAACAATATATAATTAATCAGAAGTTGTCTGTGCCATAAGAGGTAATTCACCTGGTAGCTATATTGATTTCAGTTCAATCATTCATTACAGTGACAGGTTCCTGAACAAAGTTTTCCAGCAAAACTCTGTATCAAAAATTCCAGAATTCAGAAGAGTCATTTGGAAAAGCCATTTCTTTTTCTTTTCCAAATTCTCATACAGGATAATACAGAAAGCACAAATACACAAATCTAAATATTATCAAAAGAGCTACCTGTAATTTTAACCTCTCTATGTTGCATACTTAGGGTTTAAGTACCTTATGATTTACCTCCTAGATAAGTAAGAAGGATGGTGACTAAGGCAGGGACTTTTTTTTGTAGTGAGTCTCTTATTTGATTTTAAATTGCTTTTCTTAAGAACTTAAGGCATTAGTAGTTAGAACTGTGACATTTCTTCTGAATCAAAATTTAACAGCTTGAATTTGGTATATCTTTACAAATATTCTGTGTTGTTCCAAATACTCCTTCACTGAATAGAAGCAATTAAAGTTAGTAAATGATAAATATATTTTTACACATAAATCTAAACCTGCATATGTGATTTATTAGATGTCAACCCTTAAAGGAGTAATTACTGGTGAACATGACTTACGGAATATAATTGCAATTAGATTCTGCTTGTAATTTTCTAGGAACAACTGATAAAATTCTGTACTAGATAAGTTTTTAGCATGATCTATAGCTTTTGTCATGAGCATTCACAACTGGTTTTAATTGTATTTTAATCTCTCTCTCTCTCTCTCTCTCTTTTTTTTTTTTTTTTT
>BHFT01019826.1:11599-28736 GCA_004320025.1 Laticauda laticaudata
TCTTTTTTTTTTTTTTTTTGTATTTTTGCATCTCCCATTACTCTTTTTCCATTCTCTTCCAGCTTAGATTATCACTGTCACAGTAAGAAACTCCCTGCCCCATAGGGTACTATGGTTATTTTTTTTTTGTTTTATTAATTTTCTATTATTTACATTTTGTTAGTATTTAACAAACATCATGTTGTCTGAGTTATTTTATTTGATTAGCAGCAATCTAAAGAAAATGGAGGATTTGGACGACCAGATTGACTTTTATATTACCAAGCATGTGTGAAAACATGGCTAAAAGAATGAAAAACCATCAGATACATGAGACTGTTATATTTAGAAAGACATGATTTACAACTTGAATTGCATGGCTTCTTATGGTATAAGAAGAATATAATTCACAGATGTCAAAATCAGTATATAAGAAACCATTATCTGTATGGGGAAAAAAATAAAAACTAAGATCTGTTTGAGAATCCCAGAATGGCTCTCAATGATGGAAGCGTTTACATATCCAAATCTGGTGAAGTTTGGAAAAATTGTGACATATAAAGACATTTTGGACTCTGAATGTACTATGTTTTATTTTTCTTTCTGCTAGAACCTTCTTGATATTTAAGAAAATTTAAAATATGAAGTACTTTCAGTTAAGTATCAAAGTTTAGAATATACTTATATTAAAGTATTATTCATAACATTAAACAATGTTTTACTTTATAAAATATAAATAATGATCAATTCCAGTACCATCCTTACTCAAACACTGGCATGATCATATTGGAAGCAAAATACTTTTGACAGATGTTAACAGGGAGCACAACTATTGTATAACATGACTGAAGATTAGTACACTTCTATCTGGGATGTCATCTTGTTCCACTATGCAGCTTTGGGATGGATGCACATGGAGCACTGAGTAAGGAAGGAGACACACACCTATCCAGCTAGATCAGCCTGGTGATCCATGGGGTGACAGATGTTGCAGCCAGATCACCTCACATCCTCACATCCTATGTTGATAGATTCCTTGCTATGATATCATGCAATGAGTAGTAATACTTGCCTCTGTTTCTAAAAATAGAAAATGAAGATCCACTTACCTTAAAAAGTCTTAAAATGTTAGCCACCATGATGGACACTGAACTCGCCGCTGCACCTATTACCCCGGTTATCTTGTCTGGCTTGGTAAAAATAGGGGGATCTCCATTAGCACATTTTACATCGGACCCATCTTTTTCTATCAAAGCTTGAACAAAAGTTAAAGATTGCTCCAGAGCATAAGTGTCTCTGGAACATGTGTCTAGAATCCGAACACCCAATGTGACATTGGCAAGAAGATCAGGGTCTTTATTGATCTGATCAATTGCATATAGCATTGCCTCAAGCCGATGGATTCCCTTTTCTTTCTTGAGTTCACCACAAGGTACTCCTCTTTCTCCCTTGGCATGGACAGGAAACAGTCCTCCCAAGATTACATCTCCATCGAGTCGAATGGAATGGGCATATTCCTGGCCATAAGTTCCTCGTATCATAGGAATTACCCAACAGAATCTGGCTGCAAACAGGAAAAAATGATGGCAAGATGTCAGAAGCTTGTCCTTGTATACCATTTTTTCTGAATATGGTGTTGCAATCCAAGATCCAGATTTTCTCCTTGCTACAGGAAGTAGTAGATATTTTGAAACTATCTCTTCTGAAGGCTATCATCAGTCCCCAGTGATTCAGAATATAGGACCTTGTAGTTGGTAGAAAAAAAGAGCTGTTGGTTGTTATTTTTAATAAATGTCTTTAAGTAGTTTCTGACATAAAGAATCCATTTCACTTAAGTATGCCAAGAGGTTTGCTTGCTTTTCAAGTGTTTTCGATGACTACAAATTAATATTGAGTAAATGTTCCCAGAGTCAGGAAAAGGCCACCAATTCAAATCCTTGGATAATATCTTGTAACTGAAATTCTCCTGAAGTATTAAAGAGAGAGAATGTTTAAGTTAATTTATCTTATGGTAGATGTTGCAATTTGTGTTACTTCTTTATAGCAGCTTATTTCTGAAATTTTACCCTCATTTTCTCTGAAGTTAATGATTGTATTCACACATCAGGCTGAATTGGGCTTTGTCTAATTGTGATTTACAGAACCAGCTGGAAACAAGTCAAAGTCAGTCTTACAAATAACAAAACAACCAAGTTTTATTAGTCCATGTTCTGGCTTGGTTCCCTCACCCCACTCTTTGTTTAATTATTCTTCATTTACATATTTATATATTAGACAGAAGCTTTGGCAGGGCATAAGATCATATAAGAAATAGTCCAAGATATTGTAAACAAATTTTTGGATGTCATGGTAAACCGGAGTGGCAATAATTAAGCCAAAAATTGTACATAGTTTCATATTAAATGTTTAAATAAATCATTCACTGACCCATTGTAGTAAGCCCATAATTTATGGCTTAGCACAATGTGTAAATTCAGGCCATCTGTCCAGTGTACTATCAAAAATGATGCTTTACTCTACAAATTTCTTGCCCCATATTCCCCCACAATGAAATTGCCAACTTTTTCTAATTCTTGACCAGGACTCTAATATGGAATCTGTTAAATTTTAATATTGCATTTACCTACAAGAGAATGATAAAAAAAGGATGAACATTCCAAAGTCTGTGAAAATGTTTCTGACTGAAGTATCGTGTGATGATGGTAAAAATATCTCACTGGGATTTCAGTACAAAATATGTACCTGAAAATGAAACAGAATTGTCTGTATCAAAGGAGAAAGTGACTGTATTTAGAGAACAAGGATGTGTGAAATATTTCCTGACCCTAACTTATTAGCCTTCCAGAAGTTCTCAAAATATGCTTTTGTCAATGATCCTGGAGACCCCATGGTAGGTAAACTGGAGCCTGTTTCATTATTGTTGTTAACTATATACTCTCGGTATGTTGGCCATCATTTTTTTTTACTTAGTGTTTACTTTTAATTTAAATTATGATTTTATTGGTTTGTATTTTATTATGTGTTATGCCCCCAGAAATCACTATGTGAGATGGGTAACAATACAAATATGTTAAATAAACAATTATACCAGTTGCTGCTTTATTTATATCATCTTTTGCAAAACCCTGCTTTTCTGAAAACGGTCTTGATTGTGAAAGGTCCCTTTCACACAGGGGCACTACACCAATTTGAGATTAGTATCAATTCTGGATCTCCATTTTATTGCAGGGCCAGCAGCCTAGAAAGTCATGTTAATCCATGGTTAATTAAATTTGCAATCTAGAGGAAATGCTGCAAAGATAATTTTTGGGGGGTGTAGCAAATGAGTTTTCTTTCAGCCTATTTGATATGCCTTACCCAGTCACACCAAAGAATGAGGTTTTCTCCTCTGAACATTCAGTGGCTAGGAAATGTGTAACTCCCCCTTCCCTAAAATATAGTTTGGAAGAACAAGGTCTGTTTTCCATGTTTTACATCTTCAGGCAGATAGATGGAGTGAGCACTGATTTGTAGCATAACAGGGTGGAGCTCTGAAGTGCCCTGAAACTACTTCAGAAGATAAGAGAGGCAAAGCATATTGCCTTTAGGAAGTGCCTTTAGTCAATACAACACAAGTACAATTTCTGACAGCTGTTGATGCAACCTTATTCATTTTCATTCAGAAGCACTTATGCATAGGATTGGAACTTGAAATATGCTTTCTCCAAATTCAAATTAAGAAGTACCCTGCAAAAGATTTATTTCAAAAGCCTGTCAAAGTGAGAATAATTTTCCTGCAAAGCAGTCTGAGTATTAGAAGCGTTTCCTCTAAGTGAAAACACTTCTACATTGGTTACTATTCCTTTGGCTATTCAGAGGGAATTATCCCTCTCAACCTGCAAACTGATTTATGGCTGTTAACGTGACCAGTCAGCCCTGCTAACACAGGTAAATTAAAGGAATGACTGCTGGATATGTAAACATAATTTGCTTCATATTAAATAATCTGTGAAAACAAGTGGAGATTCAAAATACAGCTCTGTCATTTGAGTGTGTATCTTGTTCTACTTTTTCTTACAAAGTGAGCTGAAACCCGTAGCCATGGAAAAATCAGATTATAAAGCTTCTTACATCTTCCGATTCTTGCTGGAAATAATGTAGAGTGCCTAGCCAGCAATGACAAATGGCTATTTTACTCTACCCAATAATGATTGCCATGGGTTATCTAATAATCAATTTATTCCCAATAACCATTCAGGAACAGTAGGCAGGCATGACCCATTGAAACACTGGTTGTCATCACATTATATTCAGATTCCAAGGATTACCATTAGAGCAAAGTTTTTGTTTGTAGGCTGTGTGTGTACTCAATGTAGTATTTTTATAAACAGAATTAGAAATGACATGGTTCCCCCACTCTGACCATAGTAAGTCATTATTAACAACAGTGAAATGCATTTCACTTTGACAATGGGGATGATTAACCTTATGATGCATGCATATGTAGTGCTTTATTCTCCTTATGGGATTTTGTTATACTTTCACACTCTATAAATGTTTCTTATGTTTATAGTGTATGGAAGCAAAAAAAGAAATCCCACAAGCAGAATAAATAGTACATGTAGTTTTGAAGTTCATGCATCAAAGAATTGGATCATCTCCTCTGCCAAAGAAGAGACATGTGGTGCAGTTTATTCTTGTTGATCGTTAAAACCTGGCTGGAAGAGAAACAAATGAATAGTTGGGTATTTTTAATATGTCACACTACAATGCTATGAAAATTACATTACACTGAATTACTTTTATGTTCTTTATGTCATGCAATAAGTAAAATAAGTAAAATAAGGAGCCTCTGTGGTTAGAGTGCAGTACTGCAAGCTACTTCTGCAGCCAGCTGCCTACAATTTGGCAGTTCAAATCCCACCAGGCTCAAGGTTGACTCAGCCTTTCATCCTTCTGGGTAAAATGAAGACCCAAATTGTTGGGGGCAACATGCTGACTCTGTAAACCGCTTAGAGAGGGATATAAAGTACTATAAAGCAGAATATAACTCTAAGTGCTGTTGCTGTTGCTAAAAGCTTTCATTATTTTCACTGGCTCATTCAAACCGTATCATTTGTGCTCTATTGATTAATATTAAATATTATAGCAACACAAATGCAATCATGTGTGCTCCTGCAACTAACAGAGAAATAATTTCATAAACATTTGTGTTCATTGTTATCAGCGAATTTAGGCAAATTAAAAAAACATTGACTTGTTAGGCTACAAATCCAAATATCTCCTTTCAATAGTCAGTTTTATTGTTATACATTTCTTGTTTTTATTTTCATAACTAACATTAATACCTTTTATTATAAATCTGAATTAATTCACCTGTACTTTCAAATTACAGGACCCTTTTTAACCAGTAGTTGCATATAACTTTTAAAATTTCTCTGCATTTTTAGGATTAATTACATGTTTATAAGGAAGAATATTATAGAAACATATGATATTGTTGATGCTGTTTCAAAGACATTGTTTACAGTCTGTAGATATTAAACACACTATTGCTTTTAATTACTAATAGAGTCACAAAGCTGGAAGGGGATGACTAGACTGCCCTTGTCTTCAATTGATCGTTCCTGAGGTATAATTATATGGCATTCCAATCTCAATTGAGATGAGAAAACATAAAGAGGAAACTGACCAGAAAAAGAGGATGGAGGAATCCAAGAAAATCATATGTATAAGTAAGCTTTCTCTAGTAATGCTAGTATTGGTGTTTCTCTCTTGAAGTCATACCGGTCTAGCAATTCAACTAAAATGGTCATGCAGGAAAGTAAGGACTAGAGAGAGTTTGCCCAAAGTAGCTGAAATCTACCAGAAGAAGGTAGAGGGATCCCAGTTGCCATTGAAGCACCAAATATACAGGTAGCAAAGTTTTGCCACAAAAATATAGAAAACACAACTTCCACATTGGATCTCCAAACCTGAACTTAGTTGACTTCAGCAATAGATAGTAAATGAAAGTAAGATTACATCATATAGACATATCAGTAAAGAATAGTGAGCTAAGGGTTTTCAAGCTGAAATTACTGGAAATGCAGATGTGCTTTTAGTTATGGGTAAGTACTTGAGTCAATATTAACAGGATGGGGGGAAGACAACAGGACTGGGGGAAGAAAAAAAACAGGCTAGTTTGATAGCTACATCTATTTACCTATTAAATTAGAAAATCAAACATTATATTATAAAAGGGGAAATTGAAATGTTTGTCACAAAGAAACAAGGACTGACAATATAATAAATAAATATGGAACAAAGATTCCAGCCCTAAGTATACTGGGATGATACTAACAACTGAACACAATTAGAAATGTGCAGGGATTACTATATTTTCCCAAAACTCATCTGTAACAGGTTTATGCTTAGCATGTAACTCCACACTGACAATGCAAATACAAAGAAGGAAAGAAGGCTAATGGGACTCATCATTATTCTTATTACAACCTCATTACTTTTTACAGAAGTCGCCAGTGTCAGCGCCAATGTACTTTATATAAATGGACTTTAAATAATGCATTGCAGTGCTAGCTCCATGCAAACAATTGGGTTCATTTTGGTGAGAGGATTGTTGGGAATTTTGTTTATACTAATTGTATTCAGGTGAATACGAATGAAAGTGTTTCACAAGATGATTTCCTAAAACTTTTTTATGTGTTATGATTGAATATCAGTAGTAAAGGAACCGGCTGTTAGGAAATATATGACTGACAATTAGCAAAAAAAATCCCTGGGATAAGATAGCTGGATGCTGTGGTGTGCCTGCCTACCAATATCATCTTGGGTAAGCAATGTTTGTTTTCTATGATACTCTATGGAAGACAAATTTGCATTTTGAAGCAAAATAGAAAGAATGAAGACTCTTGAAAATAACATGAATAGCTAGGAAAACAAGCAAATGGATCTTAGAGCCAATGAAATTGGAGTTATCATTCAAAATCCAAATGAGCAATCTCAAAGTCTCATATTTTGAGCGCATTACACAAAGGTCTCATTTTCTTACATCTATAATGCTTAGAAAGGAGGAAGGAAAGAAGAGTGACCAGCAGACTGATGCATGGATTTAATGGGTGCACTATTGGAAGCCCAGAAAATTAGGCACAAATCACCCTAATGGAGATCTACCGATGTGGTTGCTAAGAGAATACCAACCTGATGGCACATAATCAATCCAAATGTGTTATCATAGGAAAGTGAAAGTTGACTACTGAATTTCTTTGACACATTTGACTTGCCTGACCTTCTCTGAAGCCTTTATATAACTCGTGTTTCCATTTTCACTGGAATTCCACACTGTTATAACAGAGAATCATAATTCCATTCGAAAACTGGAGAAAAGCAAACTTTTCCACCCTTTTATCTGGCTTGATAATTTCCTCAAATTGTATTTTTGAAACAGTCTGAGAGATGGCTAATCAAATGCTTGCCCAGTTCCAGCTACCATATGTCACAGGTAATTCATCTTAAAAAATGCATCTCTACATTTTCTGAATGCACATAGGAGTCTTACAGTGAAAAATATCATTGATTCCTCTCGCCCAATACTATGTAAGCTGTGCTAACCTGACACAATGAATTGAAAACTAACAGACCACATTTTAATTTAGTGTTTTGTGCAAATCCAGCCAGTGTAGTTAATTATGTGTCATGCAAACCCAGATTAATGGAATAAATTATAATTACTATAAAAAGGATAAGTATCATCTGCAAGCATTCTCTATGTTGCACTTTTCAGGTTTGTTTCTGGTTTTAAAAATTCAAACAACCAAAACTAAAATGTGTTACATAGAAAGTAAATGCTTTGTCATTTATATAAGACTGTATCACATGAATTCATGTTTCATTCAGGAACATTGTTTATGCAAGCAGGGATACACAGAGTCAGATTTTACTTCCTTCATGTAGCTCTGGCCTCAAAAAACATGCACAAAGATCATGAACTCAAAGTTTATTTGCTATAGTGGCCTTTCTTTGTTACTTATCAACTGTGTTTTAGAGAATCTGCAATAACTGATGAGATGGATGGCTGTTTGGGATGTTAGACTTTAAGGGAGTGTTGTATATGTATATAATTCCATATATAAAATGTTTAATTTGGCAAATGGTCTGGAGACCATGGAATGGTGGCATATAAATAAATCAATAAACAGACTGACAATCAGCACCTGACCCAATCCAACAAACAAGATGGGGCATACAACATAATTATGAAACCTCCATCAGCCTGAGATTGTGCTGACACATTTAAGTTGTAGATTATTTATTTCTCCTCCCAAATTAAGTATAAAGATTGAAATAGTTGACCTCCCAAAAGCCTTTTTATCCCATACCAGTGCTTAATCTCCTTGAAAATGCTAAAAAGGTAGAACAAAACATTCAGTCACATCCCTTCCAGAGATGTCATAATTTACCTAATAGTGTTCTGCAATTTTCAATAGTGTACCTATCTAATGTTAATTGAATTTAAACATGTATTAAAAGTAAAAATTTCAGCTGACTTGGTTCTCGGTGACTTTTTTCCTTGACAATAATAAAACATTGTTTGTCACTGTGATCTTCCTAGATTTATTTTAAGCTCCCAATATATAGCTCTGACAGTTCCTAAATAATATCCTATACAAGCACTAACCAGATAAAGGTAAAGGTTCCCTCTGCACGTACGTGTCAGTTCTTTCTGGCTCTAGAGATCAGTGCTCACCTCTGTTACAAAGCCGAAGAGCCAACACTGTCTGAAGACATCTCTATGGTCATGTGGCTGGCATGACTAAATGCCAAAGGTGCACAGAATGCTGTTACCTTCCCACCAAAGTGGTCCCTATTTTCCTACTCGCATTTTTACCATGCTTTCAAACTGCTTGGTTGGCAGAAGCCGGGACAAGTAACAGGAGCTCACTCTGTTATATGGCACTAGGGATTTGAACCACCAAACTGCTGACCTTTCTGATCTCAATGTCTTAGCCACTGAGGCACCAGGTCCCTTACTAACCAGATACTGCTTAGCTTTTTTGTAATCAGCTTGTCATTTAAGTGCTATCATGCATTGTGGACAAATTAAATGAAATCAAATGTAGATGTTATTCTATTTATTCTTTATTTTTCAAAGTTTGTCTCTCCAGCAACTACACAAAAGCCTGTTGTAACTCTTGAATCTTAAAAAATTGTTTACCTTGCTACAAACCATGATTTATGAATTACTAGATTCATACATCATGATGAAGTATATACACAGTTTAGCCAGCTGAATTTCATGTAGGAATTTCTCACATATCTGTTTGGACTCTGGATAGCACAGAAGCAATTTTAGCTTTCCAGCATGCAGTGAATTAACCTAATTCATTTTGCTGTATGTTTTCAAAAGTACAAACTGTATAACATGAAAATGTATTGTATTTTACTTTGATTAGTTAAGCTTCACAGTGATGACCTGATCTAATTTTAGAAAGGCATTTGCCTAGAAGATGCTTCTTACACTTTTTGTTTTCAATATTGTAAATAAAGCAAAATCTCCCTTTCAGGTGAATTGGAAGATTTGCATCATAATAGACCAAAATTCCATATAACTGTCATCATCAAGTATTGACATTCGGGCCAAAGAAGGGCATGAAAATAATATATTTCACAGGAATCTTGGTATCTAAAAGAACATACCCCTAGCCCAAAGCAGTTTTAATGCTTCAAAGTCCTTCTCCAACACTTCATGTCTTTACTCTGTACAGTGATCTAGCACCACTCTGGTGCTAAATGGAAATGGAAAGGAAATAGTAATTCCAAACCATTTCACGTACATTATTTTCAATTACATTTTAAGGAAATGTCAAACCCATTCGGGCCACACGGTTCAGTGATACATTTTGATTCTCAATAGAATGCAAAATTGTTAATGTTCTTGATAGATAAAAACCTGATCATTTGTACAATAAAATATGAATTTCCAACAGTATTTCTTTTTAAAAAAAGAAGGAAAATGCCAACTGGAAACATGTTTTTAAATTAAATGTAAATGTTTTGTTTAAGAAATCTGCTTCAAATATATTCTTACTTTAAAATGTTTCCTTAGTTTTGGTTATAAAATACAATAAAGGCTCAATAAAAGTATAATAAAAGACTCAAACTCAAGACATATCCCATCATAAGGATTTAATAAGCAAGGAAGGCAGTAAAGAACCAAATCTTACATAATCTTTCTAATTATGATTACATTAATCATAATTAGAAAAAAAGAAAGAAAAGGTTGGGTTATAGAAGTCTCAGTTAAGCCAAGATTCATGCAAAACATCATTTTCTATCACAGCAAATTATGGTAATCTTTGATGTTAGCAACCATTTGATGTTCTGACAGACACCCTAGAAGCTACTTACAACCCAGTTCTGAAGTTCCAGTTGCTGTCCCGCTGCAGTCACATGATTGAATTTTGGGTGCTCAGTCATCAGCCTACATAAATGTATAGCTGTTTGCTAGACATTTTGATCACATGAACACAATTTACAATTATTTGCCAAAATCTGGCATTTACTTCCCATTTTGGGTAACAACATGCCATAAAAAACAATGGGTTCATTTAACAACTGCAACATTCACTTTGCAACCTCTCTAAGTGGCAAACTCCACTACAGACATGAGGCAAGGACTACCTGTAGTTATTGAAAACATGAAGAGACCACCAGTAACATGTATATTACAATTAAATAAAAAGTATATTACCATAAATGTTAATTGCATTTAACATTTAATTAAATTAAATGTCTTATTGCTGTTGTTGTTCAGGCTAAGAGCCATTCTTGACTGCATGATGGAAGGCATATTTCAAAAAACAGAATGGGGGAGAAGAAAAGGGCAGATCCAGGCTGAAAACTAAATGTAATTAAATCTAACTTAAATGAATTTTAACATGATTAAAAATAGATTGGGTTGAATTTAAAATAAATACTAATATGATTGAACCTCACACATTTAGAATTTCCCACTTTTGTCAGATGAAATATTACCATGTGATAACAAGTTCTGTAGGTTCCAGAAGCTATACTTTAATTTTCAGGAATTATATATAAGGAATATGAATGACTCTGGGTTCCTATCTTGATCTAAATAAACGACGCAAAAGTCCATGGAGGCAACTACTATAAAGGCAAACTGAATGAAACTGTCCTGCTTATGGTGCATTGAAGAACTTGCACCAATGAAGGATGACACTCCAATACACATTAGGGCATTATAGATTCACTCAGTTAATTCCCTTTTGTGAACATTTGAGACCAAATTCCTGAAATCTGTATTCTAAGTAGGGATCCTGGTATCTCATCGATGTAAATAAGAGAGTGAATTGGAAGGAACAGTCTATAGTGCTTGCAGCTAAATTAATTTTGTTTTTTAATCCAGCTGTAGAATGTTTGTTCATTCACACAGGCACAGTCATTATAAAACACAGTTGAAAGCACAAAAATATTTCTACAAACAGAGGATGTATATATTTTTGCAGAATGTTCAATGAGTGAACAATTATATGTGAAGAAGCCCAAAGTAGGCCTCTATTAGACGCCATCAAACATGGAGCATTAAGTTTTACTGAATGAATTACAGACCTTGGAAGGATTTTTCAACAGTATATGTTGGAGATGATCCAGCTGAGCCTTAAGGTGGCATCTGATGAGTCAATTTGTGGTCACTAAGCCCTCATAAGAGACCTAAGTCCAACACTCAGTCCATTAACTTTTACCTGGCACAAATTTGCCAGATAACTGTTAGTAGATCAGATTCATTTGTATAGGTGCAATAAATAACAATAAACTTATAGCGCTTTTGAATTCTATCCTAATTCCTTTCACCTGACACTACATCAGTAAAATTCTTAAATTTGTTTGTCTATAAGGAAAGGAAAGAAGATTTATCAGAATTAGAGCAATGGCAGCAATAATGACAATCAGTGAATAGTGCAAGGATCCTAATTCTTTTCTGAACCAAATATGACCTTTATAGATTTGTTATTATAAATATTACCTAGCTTATTTATGTTTTAGTTTTGTTGTTGTATTTACTAGCTTTTTTTATAAATGCCAGGTTATACATTATGCAACAGATCCATATGACTAGCTGTCTCATTGTTTTATTTTAAATTAAAAGAAGGAAAATGTTGCATTCACATGGTGCTCATAGCTGTGTCAATTATAGTTCCAGCAGCTGAAATTTTGTGACATGGTTGAGCTTGATTAGTTTTCACCTTGTTTTGCCTTTTCTAGCTTAGCATGTTGTTAAAACCCAGCCTGATTTTATGTTTGGAGTTCAAGATTTGATATAAACCTAGAAAACGAGTAAGCTCAATGACAAATTAATCATGTTGTATAAATACAACCATTATCTTAGCCTGTCCCAAGTCATTCAAGACTCTATAGGTCAACAAATTGTTCAGTATGAAATTAGCAGCAATCCATTTTCTTAAAAATATTCAAAGCAATAGCAATAACACTTATAGTATATACTACCCCATAGTGCTTTACAGCACCATGTAAGCTGTTTACAAAATCAGCATATTGCCTCCAACAATCTTAATCCTTATTTTATTGATTCCATAAGGATGGAAGGCTGTGTCAACTTTGAGCCCAATCAAACTCCAGGCTGTGGGCAGAGTTCAATGCAATATTGCATTCTAACCACTGTGCCATCAAGGCTCAAAAAAATATACAAATGTACAATCCTATGTGCAAAAGGCCTGGAGGCTAAATTATATGATAATGGTTCAGGGAGTATCAAAGAGAGGGACTGGAGGAACATGATAAATGTCTTCCAGTTGAGGGGTTGTCATAGGGAAAGAAAGATTGCTTTATTTTAAAAAGCACCAGAGAACAGGGCAAGAAGCAATGAGTGGAAGCTTGTTAAAGAAAGATCCAATATAAACTAAAACTAATTAGAATTGTTAAATTTCTGGAGAACAATTAATCAGTGGAATAGCTTGCCTCCAGAAACTGTGAGTCCTCCATCACTGGAGGTTTTCAAAAATAGAATGGACAACCATATGACTGGGATGGTCTTGCCATGAACAGGGGATTGGACTAGAAGACATCTAGGTTTCCTTCCAGATCTATGATTCTATATTTTGAAAGATTGTTCCACAAATTGCTGTCCCATGCCTAGACATGGAAGAGACCTACCCAAAAAGAGTTCTGTATTTGAAATTGTCTCTCAGGTGCTATAAACATAAGTTCTGCTTCCTAACAATTATTGGGGTTAATATATAACCAGTATGCCTAATGGACATCAAAATACATTTCTTCCATTAATTTGTTCAGCCATTTAAAAACTGGGTCAGGTTGGTGGCTTTCATACGTTATTTGACTGAATTCAACAGTATGCTACATAAGGAAGCTCTTCCTTTTCTTTCCCCTTCTTCTCTAGTATTCATGTTTATTCTTGCTTTTCCTTTCACACTTCCTAAAAAGTCCTAAATGATGTAAACATGTTTCATGAAGAGTTGCTCCAAATCTTTGCTCATTTTGTTGATCTTTCTAGCTCCAATAAAATTCTGTTTCCAGAGCTCTTTGCACACACTTATCATCCAACTTTCAAGAAGGGGGCCAAACTTATAATTACTTTTCAGCTTCATATAGGTCTGTATTTCACCACGTCATAAGATGATTTATTCTACTTCTTTATAAGGCTGGTTCATTGTTCAATTCCTTTTTAATGTCAGAAGAGCTTCCTGCATCTCAAGAGGTTGGTGGTGTCCAGTAGCAACCTCACTTATCTCACAGTCACCATAAGCAATTATTTATTTATTGCTTTCTAGTTCATGAAGCTCTAAATCTTTACTTGTTCTTTGATTGGGGAGCAACATGGTACAGCTTTACTTAATTCTTGTATGTAATTATTTACATAATCATATTATTAATTACTGAATGAATTCTTTATATCAGGGCTCCCAGATTTCAGATGCAAAAATCCAAACAATGCAAGATGAAGCAGGCAAATACAGTAGTTGCCACTTATTAGTTGCCCAGTGTTTGCAATTAGATATAATAATTCTATCTATATACTGTATTTCCTTACAAAAGTTAACACTATAGTAAAAATTGAGGATATGGAATGACTAAGAATATGAACCTGGATTCAAATCTCAGATCAACCATTTGTTTTCTGAGTGTCTTGAGGCAAAATATTATCCTTAATTCCCCTTTTTGCATGATATGAGTAATAAATTTATTTACCTTACAGAATTCTAGGATGGAATGTTATTGTGTTTTAAAATAATATGTTTCAAACCACTCAGGGTCACTTAAGTGATCTTAATGATGTAGGAGTTTGATAAACAAAATGTCATAATAAAATATCTATATCTCACCTGGAAAAATCTGGACAGATTTAGCATTTCAAGTATCTCTTTGCTACCATCTGGTGACTCTCTGGATATTTGCAGCTTCAATATGGAAGGATGAAAACTAATGATTGTAGAACTACAAATCCCAGCTTCCTGTATTATTGGCTGTATTTGGCTGGGATTCTGGGTTTATAATTCAGCAGGATCGGAAGGTGAAAAGTTGCTCATTAAGTTCTGGTGAAGCATTTTCAACTCTCTTATGTGTGTCTTATGTGTATCTACACTTGCTAAGATTATTGTATGTATTATTTTACCAACATTAACTTGGCCCACAACTGAAAATACCATCACATTTATTTGCTAGATTACATAAAATATAAGAGTTAAAAGAATTCCAAATCAGATCAGGAACATAGGAATAAAAAGAAAAAGGCAAAGTTATTTTCCGTGCTTAAATTGATCCTTCAAATATAGTTTGCTTGGCATCATAGTTTCGCATTATTGATGCCTTCATGAAATCCAAGCAGGCTTTGAAAAACAGCCCGGAGGACTCTTAGCATAGACAACAGACTGCTGCAGCAGTGACCTAAAATATTGTGCTCAGAAAAGCTAAAAACCTGTCTAAGCTTGCAGGAGGGCTTCCCTCATGCTGACAAGAATATTCATTTTGAGAAAAATAAATTCAATTAAAAAAATCAGAAAATCTAATTTCCAAGGCTAGGCCTTCTGACATGCTCAGAAACAGCACAAGACCCATTTGCCCCAAAGTTAACATTACTGGCCTTCTGCTGCCAAGTCACTGTCAACTTGGGTTATTGACTGTCTGGATGAAAGTTTTACCCAAACAAATCCTCCTTTGGCTCTGCTAACTCTTGAAACATTTTCTTTCATTGTATAAAAGCTGCCCTTTCCATTTTCTGTAAGAGTTACAATAATGTGAAGCCACTTGTCCATCTTTCATTTTTAGTACCTAGGCATCCTTCATCTCCATTAAAATATTGCATTAAATCATGTTAATCCTCAAATTGAATCCTTTTTCATCGAAGGTAATCCTTCTGCCATCACCTGAGTTTATCCAATAGAAAGTAAATATTACTGCAATTTCAGACTCCATCTGCTTAAGATATGGGAAGCCAAATATTCAGGCTGCAAGCATACTTTCAGTACCGTGATCTGTTCAAGTGCATACAAATCTGCTATTACATTGATAGTAAATTTGCTTTGAAGAGAGCCCTCTGTTGTCAATTTTTAACCTGTCTTTCTTCAATTCCTAAGGCACTGCAATACTAATTGAAAAATTATGTATACAAATATAGCTTGAGCATTTTCTAACTGAACTGTTATCAGTGCATTTCTATTATTTTTCTGCCATTGATCTACACAGCATGTGAATAGTCAAATTACAATTAAAAAATCTGGTCCATTTTTTTTTTGGGGGGGGGGCAGGGGAATCCCACNCCATTTTTTTTGGGGGGGGGGCAGGGGAATCCCACAGGATATTCCATAGCATGCTATTGGTTTTTTAAGTGTTTAGTGTAGAAGAGTAATTGTATTTTTTGTTCATGCACAAGTGGCACAGCTTTTTCTTAAATCAAGAACCATGTGTTATTTTCATTCATATTAATCTTTATATAAGCATGTAACCATTTTAAAACTTCAACATCTCCCCCACCCTCTGCAAAAAAAGTGAGGAACTTCTTTGTAAAGACAAATATTCTTGATTCATTCTGCATGCTCCTGTAATATATAATTGCTCTTGATTATTTGATTCACTCTGCATGCTTCTAAAATATATAATTGCTCTTAATTAATGGATGTAGTTAGTGTTATGTGTGTATGTGTTGAGTGTGATCCATTTATCTGCTTCAAAATATTTGTAGCAAATATAAAGACACATTTGACATCTCCACAAAGGTTGAGAGTCTTTAAGCAGATACCTCCGAGTTCCTTCTATAAATAGCTTGCTTTTTTTATTTACAAGGGAAAGAAACCTCAAGAAACCTCACTTCCCACTCCTCTAAAACACCAGCACCAGGATTCAGCTGGTGCAGTCGTGTTCAGGGACCCCCAGTCATGTTTTCCACAATTTGACATTAAAATACCCACCAAATATCCAACTTTATAATTGATACCAAGAGACACCATATGCCAATCCTAAGGATATCTCCTCCCTCTGTCGTCTCCCCTCCCCTCCATCGCTGGAACAAATCTTTGGGGAGCAAACCTATCTCTATTTTTCTCTCCTCTCGCATGTTGTAGGGGGAGCTGCTCGCATTTCAATCCTGAAGAACTGTACTGGGCGGATTTCCCAAACCCCAGGGAAGTTTGGGGCAAACCGCCTGGAAATTCGCGTCCGGGGGAAGGATGCAAATATTACTCCAGACTAAGCTCAATGGAAAGGGAGTCTCTGACCAAGAAAGAAACCCAAGCAGAACATTTCAAATGCACAGAACCAAATCAAAATCAGAAGGTGGAAATTCATAAATGAGCAGAGGAGAAATGTCACCCCTCTCCCCTTCCTTGTAACACATTGGGATGTTTGAATTTCAGTACTGCCTTCCCCTTAACGCCAGATGCCTGTTTGATCACTGCCTGTTGGCAAACCCAACGCCTCTTTCCGTAAGAGTCTCTCCTCCGGGTGTTAAACCTCTTCCACAAAGCTCACACAAAGTCCGGCTCACACACAAGCTATTCTGATCGCCCTGGCGGCCGAGGTATTATTAACTATTGGAGAGAAACTTGCCTTCCCGCTAGTTCTGCCCCTCCCGGGTCGCTCTTCCCGAATTTCCCCCCCCCCCCCCCCCCCCCTCCCCCCCCCCCCCCCC
>BHFT01019826.1:28744-55722 GCA_004320025.1 Laticauda laticaudata
TTTTTTTTTTTTACATGCACACACATACACACACACATTATACCTCCTCGAATCCCCCTTTTCGATCTGCATTAGACACAGCTCCATCCTGCCGGCAGCAGCGGAGGGTCAGTGATGGAATTAATAGACGCCAACGCCGCCGCCCGGATAACAGGGGATTAGGTAATTTCAGTCCACGAGCCTCCCTCTCAGATCTACTCCCCGCCCCTCTCCACACATTCTCCACCACCCACCCCCGCTCCGCACGGGCGAGTGAGTGCCGCCGCCACCCTCGATGGAGCGTCGGACGAGGCAGGGTGATCCCAGATTTGCTGCAAAGAGCCGGGGGAATCTGCCAGACTGACCGACACCACCACCACCACCACCCCCCGCGCTTTCTGTGCACACCTAGTTCTCCAAAGGTTCGTCCTAAGCCTTCCAAAGTTCTTCGGCCGCGGGAGACTCTTCGGACTTGGGTTTCGGCCCTGCTCCTTCTTTGCAAGCGAATCTGCCGAACACTAACGAGCAAACCTCGGCTGTCTGCCTCGCTCCCCCCCACCCCACCCCCAGCCCCCACCCCACATCGCCAGTCAGGTAAAGTCTAAACCGATCAACTTTGATTGCTTGCGCCTATTCAAGTTGCGGCTTTTCCCGGAGGCCTGGGGAAGGAAGGAAGCGGGAAAAAATGAAGGAAGCGAAGGGAAGGGAAGGAAGGGAAGGAAGGGAAAGGAGAGGAAGGAAGGGAAGGGAGGGAAGCAAGAAGGGAAGCGAAGGGAAGGAAAGGAAGGAGGGAAGGAAGATAGGGGAGGGGGAGGGAAGAAGGGAAGGGAAGGAAGGGAAGGAAGGGAAGGAAGGGAAGGAGGAAGGGAATGAAGGAAAGGAAAGGGAAGGAAAGGGGCGGGAAGGGAAGGGAAGGAAGGGAAAGGAAAGGGAAGAAGGCAAAGGAAAGGGAAGAAAGGAAAGAAGGGAAAGCGAAGGAAGGGAAGGGAAGGGAAGGAAGGAAAGGGAAGGGAAGGAAGGAAGGAAGGGAAGGGAGAAGAAGGAAGGGAAGGGAGGGAAGCGAAGAAGGCGAAGGAAGGAAAGGAAAGAAGGAAGGAAAGGGAAGAAGGGAGGGGAGGGAAAGCGAAGGAAGGGAAGGGAAGGGAAGGAAGGGAAGCGAAGGCGAAGGAAGGAAGGGAAGGGAAGCGAAGGGAAAGGGAAGGAAAGGGAAGGGAAGGGAAGGAAGAGGAAGGAAGGAAGGAAGGGAAGCGGGAAGGAAGAAAGGGAAAGGAAAGGAAAGGAAGGGCAAAAGGGAAGGAAGCGGAAGGAAGGAAGGAAGGGAAGGGAAGGAAGGAAGGGAAGGGAAGGAAGGGAAGGGAGGGAAGGGAAGAAAGGAAAGGAAAGGAAAGGGAAGGGAAAGGAAGGGAAAGGAAGGGAAGGGAAGGGAAGGAAGGGGGGGACTGACCCCGCGCAGCCCTGCTCACTCACCGGGGCTGCAGGCGGGCCCTGCGGGGGCTTCCATTCTCACGCCCGCTGCCTGCTGTCGAAGCGGGGACAGGAGGGAGCTCACTTGTCGCTGTTCTTGGTGCTGAAATCCCGGCAGCGCTTCCCGAGTCTCTTCCATGTGAATAACAAATCCTCCCACGGGCAGCAGCTATTGGTCTGTCTCGAAAGTCCCGTCCTAATCCCCGTTTATCAGACCATTCAGCCTAACCGTGGCTTGGGGGCGAAAAAGTAGAGGAAGCTTTCTCTTTTCCTCCACCCCGCCACTTCCTCAACGCACATACACACGGATACCCTCCAATCCCAAATTAGGACAATTGCCACCCTGAATGTTCTGAATACTTCTGAAATGCCGCAGCCTCTGAAAAACGGGAGAGGGGAGGGAAACAACTCATAACAATGCATTAAAACCTTATCCTCTCATCTTCTTCCCCACGTTGACGACGGTTTAGTAAAACCCCGGCAGCTTTTTCGTCTCCCCGCCACTTCTTCCTGCGCCGTTTGCTACCTCCCCTGCAAAGCTTTCCCGCAAAGCACCCGTTGCTTCTCTTCCCTCTCGTTTTCCTTCTTCCACTCTGACACCGCCAAGGGTCCGAAAAATAAGTCGTTGCATCAGGTTTGATTTCCAAGCCAGAAAAAGCTAATTAAGGACCCGGCGGGAGGAGCGGAGGCAACGAGAAACAGATGGGGGCTAATCGGGACTTGGGGTGTTAACTGCGGTTTCTCTTGAATGGAGACGAGTCATTCAAAAGAAGAAGCAAGGAACCGCAGGGGGCGGGGAGGGGAGGGGGGGGAAACCAGGGAGACTCCCCAGAGTCATGCGTGCACACGAGGACTCGTATTAATAGGCTGGGGCGAAAAACAGCGCAAGTTGCGATGGGAAAGCCCGCCGCGTCCTCAATGAGCTTCGCTCAGCTAGTAGGGGGTCATTCTGGGGGAAGCCGGAGGAGCCCGAACCAAAGAACTGATGCGCTGCTGGATTAGTTGTCCATCAAAGTTTGCAGGTGGACGTTTGAAGTGGCGGCGGCGTCTCTCCCTGGGGTTGTCTCCGAGTTGGGCTGGGGGAGGGGGGAGGACTTTGTGAAGAAAAATCCCCACCCCCCCGAGGAGCGCTAATTGTGCAGCCGCATGGCGTGAGCTTTGCCCGAGATGTTGAAGGAATGCGCTCCCTGTTGTTCGAAATGGGAAACTCTTGTGGATTTCAATCTTTCTTATTTCAATTTATCTCCGGAAAGAAAGTACTTCCTTTCCCCGCAGCGATTTTCGTTTGCTTTCGTTCCCAATATGTGATGCTGAAAGAAAAGGAGGCTGGGTCAGCCCGGGTCGTTTGGTTGTTGCTGTGACACGCTGGCCGTGTCTTGATGAAAAAGTCCCATCTTGAGGCAGCTTCTGGAACTGCAAGCCAACTGTTTCGACGTTGCTCGGTGGAATTATTTTTCCCGCCCATCTTGTATCCTTTTGTGAAATAAATCACGGACGACGTCGGAGATCCATGTCGCCTTACTGGAGACAGAGCCGCCCTAGCAAAGGAGACAGGCTGAGCCTTTAAATTAGAGGGAAGGCTGAAGATGAAGGCTGAGGGGGGGATACCACAGAGCAAGCAGAGCAAGGAAAAAAATACATACCGATCTCTCCCAGGGCTGAGATCGTCCAAGCTGAACAAGAGAAAATAGTAGCACGGGACGCGGAATTCTGCTTTTTTGTTGTTGTTGTTTTTAATTGCAGCTTTACAGCACGTTACATAACATGGGGAAGGCAGCATTATCGAGAAATATCGTTAAACATTCAATAAGACTAACGTCCTTGATAGTCAAAACATGAGCCAAAAAAGTATCAAGCAACTAAAATACTGTTGTGTTTGTCAACAGCGTTAGAATTTCTGAAATACTAAAATAGCTCTCCGTGAGTTTATCATATCAGGTCAACACTGAGAAATAATATTTGTTACTCGTGTATCCACTCCACATGTTCAAAAAAAAATCTCATTTTTGTTTTATTTGCTGCTCATTTGTTTGATCATTTTTTCACACAAGGTTCATACTTCATTGTGCAAAATAGTTATAGAACTTAGTCTGATTTCTTGATTTGACCTACAAGTTTAGTACTTATGGACATAAAAGTTTGGTCCATCAAAATGGGAAATAAAACTGGGCTTTGCTTGGTTACACAGACTGTATACTGTAATATACTACAAGGTTTTGCTATTTTCCTGATCTACCCCATGAGTTTCTCAGGAGTACAGCATTTTGTTAATTAGTATGACTTATTGCATAGTATTTGGTGTTCTTAGAAGTATCTCCACATAAACAGCCTTAAAGTGTTTAGTTACAAATGTTTCTTGCTGCAAATCAATCAATGATACAGTTTTCAAGTTAAAATGTAAATATACCTGAAGCCATATGTAATAGATTACATTTTTGCAGAGGCATTTTTTTTCTTGACTTTTTTGCTCTTGCTGTCTACTATGAGAAAAGGAAAACCTGCTTTTTCAGAATGGTTATTATTACAATTCATTCATTATTAACCAAGTAAAGTTACTTAAATAGACAAGTTGTCTGCTGCAAAGCACCATCATCTTTTTACACTGCTTTTGAAACTAAATGATGGCAACTTCATTTATGCAGTTATTAATAGCGTGCATAGTTCTTTGTCAATTCATCAAATCACCAAATTTATAAATTGCTGTTCTCTTTTGCAGACTGCAGCCTTTTAAAACAGCTGATGAATGAAAGTGAGGTTGAGCAATGAAGGAATAATTAAAAGAGTACAATTCTTCTGTGTAGGATTTGTGGTTGAAAGCAAATGGCATAACAAAAACATGGTATGAAAAACATGGTTTCTTTTGCTCTATTAAGTGTAGTTATGTGTAAACCTTTTAAATTATGATTATGCATAGTTTCTTATGTATATTTATATATAAATACACAACACACACACACAGAGTGCTGCATTGTAAAGCATATTAAACAAATTCAAAATGAAACCAATCGGAATAATTCTTGTATTGCTGTGCATGGGATTGTCATTTTGCTGTTAAATAAAAGGTTGATATTTTCATGCTAAAATTAAAACATAGCCAGGATAAAAGCAGAATCTGTAATAAGATTTTCTCCAAGTATTGAAATCTCTAGTTCCCTTTCTTAATACTAGCTTTGCATGCTATTAGACAGTCTGTAGGCATTGACAGATTTTAAGGTTCCATAAAATGCAGGAGCTTTTTTTATATATAATCAAAAGATCATTTTTAGGATGCTCTGGTAGCTAAAAAAAGCAATCTGCATCTAGGGTGGTCTTAATTTGATACTTCTCCTATAAATCAGCTTTTGAATCTTAATTCAAGTTCTGAATATCCAACAGGAAGACAGATTCATATATATCCTGACACTTGAAATTAGTCTATAGTCAGACAATCGCTTAGAAATATTATTCTTCAATTCTCAAGAGTTGGCTGCCATTCTCTTGTCAGGAAGAAGAAAAATCTAAGTACAATAGATAAGTACAATAGTAACTTGTACTTCATGACATATCACTTCTATGCAAATTTTAATATATTCCAAACATTTAAAGGCCACACAAAGTTTGGTCTATCAGCCTTCAGTCTTACAAAACAGTAAAAAAAGATTAAACATTTGCTTTTCCAAATACTTGATAAGAATGACCCATTCCAAAGTGCATCATCATGTCTTTGAACTTAAAATGAAGCCGTTCCATTAATAAAAGCATTAATACATTTCATATTTCCAGTTGCACTGAAAACTACTGTGTATCACAGGATGTAAGAGCTCAACTAAATCATTAAGAATATTCTGGATGATAAGAAAGGGTCTTTCTGGTTGAAATGAAATATCTAGATTCTTCAATATACATTGCAACTGGATAGCTATTAATTTATTGCTTGGCCGATTATGGGCTTATGTCTGCATGTTTTTAATGTCGAGTCATGTTGAAAAAAGTGAATGTGATCAAGTAAGAAAATGATAGAATTGACAAAGTCTGGAAACTATATGCTTGACCATTTATGATGAGACACTCATTTATGGTTATTCTATCAAAGCCCCTATTTTTTGCCAGGTTGATCTAAAGCTCAAATCATTCTTAACGCCCATAACTGGTTTATCAAAAGCTATCTATCAGGAACAATTACAGAAAGATAGCCACTCAGGATGCATTCTTACACAAACATGGATCTTTTGTCTATATACATAGGAAATAGGCAAGCTATAATTAATTGCTATCTTATAAACATTTCCCACCAAGGACAGCAATTCAAGGCCTCTCTGTCATGCCTGGTATTTAGGGTTAATGATTGTAGCCCTGTTATATCTTACTGTTGTAGTCTAATGACTGGTAATCACTGATGGTTTAATTAGATAAAGTTTAAACCAGGCATTTATTGAATAGTTACAAGAATTCTTATACAGTTGCATCACTTGTTATTATTAACTGACACCTCATTTGTCATCTTAATGGGATTTTAAAAAGACCACATGGCTTTCTTTCTGATAACTGATATAAACCCTATTGTAGAAATAAATTAGAAAATTTTAGAAAGGGGCAAGGGACATTTTTGAGCCGAGATATAATCAAATATCTTGCAAACTACTTTTGTGCATAGGTATATCAAGCAGAATGATCTAAGGAGGAAAAGCAAGGCTTTTCTATTGGAGAATTAATTTTTTATGCATATAATTCACAATCTCCTCAATTATTTTGTTACTTGAATCCATTCAAATATTCAAAGATTGTTAGGTTAAGAATCTGAAACACTTTTTACTGTTGTGTATGTCAGGACAGAATCACAATTCACTTCAGAAAACATGGCAAATCTAATACTTGCAAATTAAGTAGATGGAAAGAAACAGAGAAACCATATTATGGCTTAGCATATCTAACAAACTCACTTTGCAGTTGCTAATTCTTAGACATAGTACTATTATAATATAAATTCAGGAACTAATTATATAGTATTAGAAAAGAAAAAGAGGAATAATAGTTATGCAAATCTAACAAATGTAAAGGCTGTAGAGAAATTAGCTTACTCTCATGGAATCACCTCACATTCACAAGAATCAATAAGTGACAAGGCAACCAACAATTTGTTGGTAATTTATGGAATGACACTGGCCAATAGGACAGGAAGCCAAATGCATCCATGCTGAGAAGTTTATATTCGCAGACTTGTAAAATGCTGTGCATTTTATTATAAATAAACTATTATTTACCTAGTCAAAACTTTGAGGAGAGATAATGAAGTGATGAGAGACTTCGGTATGTCCACATTTTTTTACTGCTAGGGGAATTGTTTCTTTCCTGGATCAATGGCATCCATCTGTGAAATCACAATCTGTGTTCCAAGTGTCCTCAGTTTTTCCAGTAATTTGCCAAGTAACAGGAACAACGTAATAGTGAAATACACAAGTATCCTGCCAGTGCAGAAATCTCTCAAATATTTGGCTATAAGTTTTCCAAAGAACTGTTTCTGAAAACAATGTAGCTTAAGTCTACTTTAGATTTTAAACCTGATTACAATTCAAAAGTTATTGACATGAAGTGCACTAGAAGGAACTGAATTGGTCAGCAAGCAATAACCTGAAAATCTGGGCCTTCCACACCTTGGTGGTATTCTTTTCCCTGGAAAGCTATCTTAAAACAAACTTGCTTAATTTTTACCAAGATTAACATTGCTTCAGTAGAAAACCAATTTTCTGCTAGAATTATATTGGCTCAAAGATAAGATGAACATGTTGTACCTCTGGATGGTTGACTTTCCAGAAGAGAAGTCAACAGCAGAGATTTAGAAAACTAACTTCCCAGGCATTTTTAGCTTAATTTCACCTGAATTCAAAGATATCAGACAGCTTTCATTGAATCTTCTTGTTATATCTCTTTTTTTTTAATCTTTAACTTTTTCTTTCCTGCTGTTCTATTCCCTAGTTGATATCCTTTGTTTGTATTGTTTACTCTACTTGAGCTTTGTTTCCTGGAGTCACTGGATTTACTTTGTAGGTAAATTCCAACAAAATACAGTGTAGTTTATATATTTAGAATATAAATTAACACTGAGGACAGCTAATCAATATGTTATCTAAGTATTATTTTGAAAGCTTAATATTTTCCTATTTTTCTGTCTTCTGATATTTTTCTATATTTACCAATATGTCCACCACAGAACTTTATGTAACACCCATGCATAAGTTCTTATTTAAGAAAAAAAAATCATGTAAATTCAGTTTTAAAATAACTTCTTCAGTTGAAGTTATGCAATTATCAGGCTTCATCTACATTAAGATGGACAAATTTACATTTAAAAAAATCTTTCAACTTGCATCTCATTCATTACTGTTGGATAAAGAAGTAACTTGACCTCAATTTAAATGGGATTCCCAAATTGTGGCTCATTAAATTCCTTTATTGATAGCCAGACTGGCGTGATAATTAAAGACACTAGGTGAGAAGCCAGAAGGCTGTGTATTCTAGTCCTGCACCCTAAGTATGAAACCAGCTGGGTCAGTCATTTTTTATTGGCCTTAGAAAGAAAATAATAGTTGGAAAAAAAAAAACCTGCAGGGAACTGTCCAGGCAGTTAACAGTGATCAAGAATGGTTCAAAGACATACCCCTACAAACAAAAATAATCTAGTAAGTAAATTTCATACACAGACTAACACTGTCTGCTCAGAAATTCATTGATAGTTCAAACTACCCTCCATGTATTCACTCATTTTAATAATTGTCATTTTACTGGTATTCACAAAAAACATTGATCGGGGTGAAGAAGCTTGCATATGATCATGCTGACAAGTTATTAAATGAGTAGGAGAATGGGAACTCAGATAAATAGCATTTTCAAAAATCACGCCCTGCAATATTTTATAGAGTGAATGAAAAGGTTTCAATCCAAAATCAATTTGATCTGCCTGGACTGCGTGCAAAACAAAGCCTAACCAGATTTTAGAAAAGCATTTTTCATACACATTAAATGGCAGAAATCTGGGAAAAAAGTATATTCAGCAATTAGATTATGAATGGATATAAAAGCCAAGAAAAGTAATTATTTTTTTAAAGATAGTTACAGGAAAGTCAGTGTGATATAGTACATTATTTTCAACTATTGATCAGAACTTGTGAGAAATATTTTTCCCCATTCAAATGTTAATTATGCCCACATTTTCTTTCTATTTTGCCTTTCCTTATGAAATGCCAAGCTGTAGGAAGACAGAAAATCAGAAAAAGAGAAAGATGGAGAGCTATAGTAAAAAGTTTAACATTGGTCCACCACTACTGAATATGCAGTGAAGCTTAGATTCTTAGTGACAGTAGTAGGGTTAGAAAAACAAAAACTTTCCATTGTCCTAACTGTAGAAGGAAGATTTACACTGGTAGAATTCTCAGGGAGTATAAGACCTTTACTATAGGTTTAAAAAAAAATCCAGATATTTGAACCTCATCCCATTCACACCAGCCATTATGACAGTTGGGAAATTGTGAGGCAAATATCTAGAAGGTATCAGATATTATATAATGAAACACTGGTTTGTCCCAAACAATATGATTTCTTTCTGCTCGTGGAAATAAGATTTAAGTTCACATGGTTTTGGTTTTGGTTTTGTGTTTGTTTTTTTGAGAGGAGGAAACTTGGATTTGTTTATTTAACAGTCTCTCTCTCTCTCTCTTTCACACACACACACACACACACACACACACACAAACATATGTCNTAACAGTCTCTCTCTCTCTCTCTTTCACACACACACACACACACACACACACACACAAACATATGTCCTCTGTACATTTTCTTTCTCACATAGAAATGAAACTTTTTATTTATTTCCCACATAGCAAAATAGTTTGCTCATTAAGTTTCAAGACAGTAATAGAGATTTGAAATCTGAATGAAAATTCACATTTAAGGTCTTTCCAAAAATAGTATTTAACATTTAACAGGACTAAGAAATCATTAGATGTTGTGTCAGAATGTTACAGAAACATCAAGTGCAGTTTTTGGTTTGAAGAGAATTTTTATTTTAGCTATAAATTAATTTGTTTATCAGAATACATGCATCCAAATTCCTATTTTGCTCTAAAGTTTCCAGAACAGCTTTTATCACTTCCTTTCATCTTAATCAGTGGAGGAAATATTTTTGGGGTAATTATGACCTTTCATTTTTCTCCTAATAAAATTTATTTAATAATAAATTTTCTCCTAATAAAATTTATTTTTCTCCTAATAAAATTTATTTCATATGATTATTTTGTGGGATTAAAGTAATGGTAGATTTTTCTCTATCTAAATTGTTTTGATCTCACAAAGAAAAGGTCTGATATAAATTCTGCTGTTTATTAGAGTACATACCTGCTTTGAGTGAAATAAAAACCAGTATATGTATCTGCTTTGATTATTTTATAAATAACTCAAGGTAGCAAACATACCTCTTTCCTCCTCCTATTTTCCCCACAATAACAAGTCTTGAGGTTGGCTGAACTGAGAGAGTGACAGGCCCAAAGTCCCCAACCAACTTTCATGCTAAAGGCAGCACTAGAACTCATGGTCTCCCAATATCTAGCCTGCAGCCTTAACTACTGGCTCTATATAGTTAATAGTCAGGTGTCACCCTGCCAAATTATTATCATACCTTTTTAAAACAAAACAGGGTATAATTTTCACAATGGAAATGCTTAAATTCATCTAGATTGCACTCTTTAACTTTATAATATTCATAATAAGTGCATAATATACAGATGCAGGGAAGCTTTTATGTACACACAAAGTGCACTTATGAGAGAAGGAAATATATGCCTAGAAAATCTAAGAAGAGTATAATTGTTATCATCCTAGAAAGTAGTAGTAATTAGATTCCAGTTTGATATTAAGGTCCCATCACAAATTATATCAAGAGAGTTGCAATGAAGTGTTTATTTAGCTCTTCTTCCCCAAAAAGTCAAGTCTTGTAGTAACTTCTGGGGTGGGAAAAGGAAGTAATTTGTCATGTGGTACAGCACTACACAATGCTCCATAATCTTTTACAGCAACATTCTGGGTTCTCATTTTACCAATCTTGAAAGGATGGAAAGTTGAGTCAACCTTGAATAAGGACTGAACTCCTAGCTGTGGGCAGAATTATCCTGAAATACTGCATTCTAACCACTACGCCACCACAGCTCCTATTTCATAGATAGATAGATTCCTGGAGATAGAGATAGATGATAGATAGATAGATAGATAGATAGATAGATAGATAGATAGATAGATAGATAGATAGATAGAATACATAGATATAGGATATTGGATATAAGTATAGTATATAGATATAGGATTAGATATAGGATATATGTGTGCATTGTGATTGTTTGTATAGCTATCTGCTTTAAATAACAACAGTAATAAGTGGCATTGCTCTTAACAAAAATCAATACAAAAATAAATATGTTTCTGCCATAGCAAATTACATACTCAACTTTTTCATTGAGAAAATTACTATACTAGGAGAGAACTCGGACCACAAATACAAAGCTAGTCATGCCTATTTTTGAAAGTATCACAGATTATGGAACATAAATGTCCATTCAGATATTTGTGTCAAGTAGTAGTTTTTCTTGAAGTGCTTACAATGTCTTCAGTTATTCTAATTTTAATAACATTTTTCCATTTCTTCTGAAACTTTTTTGCTTTGGATAATAATTCACCACAACAGTGTGGTTTATGATACAATTATAAGTTCAGAATTATCTAGCTCTTTTGGACCACTTTAAGCTGCTACAGACATCCCCCCCACTTCCTCTGGTCAGGGGGAATTGCCTTCTATGGCCAGTTTGGTTTTGGCTGTAGGGGAAACTGGACACTTGGCTTTTACTCCATCCAAGAAAAAGCTAACCAATCATTTTCCAAAATGCTTGTTAGGTCTTAAACAAGTTCCTTATGTGCACAGATCTAGTAGTTTTTTGAAAGCATTAGATTAATCTTTTAAAATAAGAACAGGATTCAGTAATATTCCAACTTCCAAAAAGCCAATATGTGCTGTGAGTGATAAAAAGTTAGAGTTGTAAAATATATACAGAGACAAGTTTGTTCTTGTGTCCAGGTAGCACAAATCCATCAGACAGCAGAACTCCAGAGATTTCAATGGCTGTCTGAATTTCATACACACTTCCTTCCATAGGCAACACAAGTGAAATCAACATTCAGTTAATTAGGCAGACTGAGAGTCAATACAATAGACATATCAAAACTTTACCATTTAGAACAATGAAGTCCTGAGTCAAAGCTAAGCAATAAAGCTAAACAATATGGTTATAGCAAGATCAACACTATCTATACTAAAATCCCCTCTAACCAACAGAAGGCATTTGAAAACTCCAGCTGTTGGTCCTTTTAAAAATCATTTTTCCCCACTTGAGAGCACAGCAATATTTTGTTCTTATATGGCTTCAACATTTAGAGGAGGGTATGGCATTTACCTATTCTCATAAATGCCTGCATTCCAAGTTGCTAGGTTTGTGGGTCCAGCCTAAGAACTCTGATACAAGGCTACTATTGTTGTGCTACTTGATTCTCCATTGTCTTTTTCCAAGTTGGGAGGAAATGGGATCCTTTTCAACCTTCTCTTTAACTCTGATAAGAAATAATTCTGAAGACCTATGACATCTACTTTTTTCCAGTTTCCCTCCACTAGATATCTATGGAGATTCTCAGTCATCCAGGTCATAGTTGTCCCAAAAGTGTTTTTTCTCTTGAAAAAGCATCTTTGGGTTTCCCTTCACTACAGTCTTCAAATATTATGAGCCTCGGTGGTGCAGTGGCTAGAGTGCAATACTGCAGGCTACTTCTGCTGATTGCTGGCTGCCCGCAATTTGGCAGTTCAAGTCTCACCAGGCTCAAAGTTGACTCAGCCTTCCATCTTTCCAAGATACGTAAAACTCAAATTGTTGGGGGCAATATGCTGACTCTGTAAACTGTTTAGAGAGGGCTGTAAACAGGGGTGGGATTCAAATTTCTTAACAACTGGTTCTGTGGGCATGACCTAATTTGTGGGTGTGACTTAGTGGTCACATGACTGGGTGGGCATGGCTTGCTGACTGGGTGTGGCTTGTATGTAAATATTGTAAACATTTATGTAAATATTGAAATTTTTTATTAAAAAAGGGCAACTTTTACCCAAAATCAGGCAAAGCAAGCAGGCAGATAGAGTTGCTCACAGAATCATAGATTCACTCAGAGATCTATCTTTCTGCAATCTATTGCCTGAGTCTGTCATATCAAATTTGCTTGCAAGCAAACTCATAAAATATGCTTGCAAGCAAACTCACAAAACTAACTCACAACACACCATGTATGTAAGTAATGATTTTTTTATTTAAAAAAGAGCAACTTTGACCCCAAATCAAGCAAAGCAGGCAGGCAGATTGAGTTGCTCACAGAATCACAGATTCATTCAGAGATCTACCTTTCTGCAATCTATTGCCTGAGTCTGAACTGAAAAATAGAAGCTTCAGTCTTATAGAAGTTCAGATCTGCTTTCAGATTAACTAGAAAGCAAGAAATCCAATGATTTCCTGCTTTCTAGCTAATCTAAATCTCCCAGCACAGCAGAACAGCTGATGGTTGGGGGGGGAGGTAAAATGGCAGGCAAGCATGCCAGGTAAGGAATGAGTGGGCAGGGCAAGGAGGGGAGGGGCCAGCCAGTGGAGCTATTTGCCGGTTCTCTGAACTGCATAGAATCATAGCAACCAGTTCCATAGAACCGGATGGACCAGGTAGAATCCCACCCCTGGCTGTAAAGCACTGTAATATGGTATATAACTCTAAGTGCTATTGCTAAGTGCTACTATTGTTTCTGCTTGTTTTCTGGATGTGCTGTGCTCACTTTTGAAGCAAAATATGCATTGGCAAATACACACAATCATATTCAGATATTAAAATGAAGAGGAAGATACAATCAGAGAGACTGGCAGTATGGAAACTAAAATGAAGACAGAATTAACAAACTGAGTCTATTTAATCTTGAGAAGGATAAGGTAGCATTTTCAATGACTTGAAATTCATACTAATTTTTTTTAAAAATTCACTCTATCATGTTGTGCAGAACATGGAAAAATGGATCAAAGTTACAGGAAGACAGTTTATAGATCAATCTTAGGGGAGAATGTAACTGTATGAAGAATTAAACAACAGAATGATTTCCAGAGTGACAATGATGACAACCTTTCATTTAAAAGTATTCAGATTGATTTGGACAACCAGGATTTGGATTTCTGCACTGAGCATGTCTAAATGTCTCATCTTAATTTTATGAAAGAAACAGGGTGTGGAAGAAGTAAAACCCAGGAGACATTGCAGGACACATTGCAGTGGCAACTTAAGCCCCTGTCACACTGCACCAATGGATGGAAAGAGGATGTAAAATGGAGAAAAACACTTGCCATTCCGTTGGTTAAAGCGATGCTTCCGTTTTGTACTCACTGCATACGTTTTGCTTCCTCTTTATCGTTCCAGCATCCATCTATTGATGTTTCATCCACTCAGAGGGTTTTGAGCTGCTCAAAACTTTTGCGTGGAAAATGTATCCAATGCGTCCGTTCTGCATCTGCTAGGCATCCGCTAGGCATCCGTTCTGCATCCGTTACGCATCCGCTATATTCCACTAGCATCTGCTACGCATCTGCGCAACACGACTCCGCTCCAGCGGTAAAATGGACGCAGGAGGAAGCGGAAACGGCTGCGGAACGGATGCAGAACAGATGCAGAACGGATGCAGAACGGATGCAGAATGGATGCAGCACGGATGAAGCGAGCGGATGCAGCTCGCAAAGAAAGCATTTAAAATGGAAAAAACGGTCCGCAGAGGGACCTATCTCGGATATTAAGGATGTCTAGAGGGATGCCGAGAGGATGAAAAAGGGACACATAGGGAAACCTATATTGCCTATAAAAAGGGGGAGCAACTCACTCTGGATCTCATTCAGTCCAGCAGCCCTGCTGTGCAGACCTCTGCAGTCTTCATCTGGATCTTGCTCTTCCACAGCATCCAGTCATGTCCACCATGGATCATACAAAGTCCTTTGGCAGCCACCATCATTCTGCAAACTGCAAAGCCATCCACAGGCTCTCTGAACTCTCTACGGGAAGAAAAAGAGGCGGCCAAGAAGCCATCTGGGTCCGAAGATGGATCAGGAGACGAGCAAGACGACGTGTACAACAAGCTGATGGTGGATGCTCAGGAACAAGAGACACTCGTGCATTCCAAAACTTCATGAGGATGCCTCCAGCCATGTTTGACGAAGTTGTGCAGCGGGCTGACACCCAAGGTTGACCAAGGCAAACACAACTCCGGCCAGCCTGGAACCTGGGCTCAAGATGGCATCACTCTGTGCCACCTGGCCTCATCAGGGACCACCTACAGGAGCGATGCAGTACGGCTGGAGGTGCCACACAACACCCATCAGCATTGTGGTCAGAGAAGTGGTGCAGGCCATTCATGGAAGAATACTGGAGGAGCTCCTCCAGTGCCCTCCACTGAAGAAGGATGGAAGAAGTTGCAGAGCAGTGGTATCAGAGGTGGAACTTCCCCCACACTGTTGGACGCATAGATGGAAGCACGTGGCCTGCAAAGCACCAGCCAAAGTCGGGGTCCACTATTTCAACTACAAGGGCTTCTTCAGCATCATCCTCGTTCGCATGGTCGATGCTGACTACAAGTTTGGACATCGTACTGCTTCAGGCACGGGTCAGGCTTCAGATGCCCGGTTATACAATGCCAGTGACCTCAAGGAGGGGCTGGAACGACAACCTCATCATGGGCTTCCCAGATCCAGACCCCACTGCCAATGACACGCAAGATGTGCCTATGTTCATCTGGGGGATGACGCCTTCTCCCTCAGAACCTACTCATGAAAGCCCTAGCCCTCTAAATGCCTCCCCGTGAAGAGAGGATCTTCAACTACAGGCTGTCCAGGGCAGGGGGTGGTGGAGTAACGCCTTGGCATCCTGGCCAACAGGTTCCAGTAGTTCTCACCACTGCAGCCATCACCCAACAGACTGCTGAGGAGGATCATTGGAAGCTTGCTGCATCCCTGCACAACTCATGTGAACACCGCTACCGCAGTCTTGCAGAACAGGCCTCGTGGACCTCCAACAAGGCAATGGGACTTGGAGCTGCGGAATGGAGGCAAGGGCAAAACCTGATAGACACTCCAGGATGTGTCAAGGCCCCAACAGAGCCTCACGTGAAGGGAAGAAGCAGCGCAACCTCCTGAAACACTGGGTGCAACGCCCCAGCTGGAGCGTGTGGAGTGGCAGACAGGATGATAGATGCTAAATGGATTGCTTCCTTCAGCCTGTCTCATCACACTGATGAGATTGGCCAGTATGTTGGGTGGGCCTACAATGAACAGGGCGTTTAATAAAGAGTTGTGTTTTATGTTTGACATGCGTGGATAATTATTACATTATTATTGATAATAAAGGGCCATAGGTGTGGCACTGGAGGGTGGACCATACAGTCCCACTATGCTTGCACTGGAGGTTTATCTATCCCACATCTATTAACCCATCCCAAAGTATCCCTGGCCCACGCCCACTGCTATCCTTACCCATCCACAACAAACATGCAAAGGCTTAAACCATTTCTAAACAGTTTCCACGAAGACTATATTAAACAAAAAGAATGAGGCAAGTGTGGTGAATCAAAGATAGACTTTATTAACAACAAGCCTCAAAAGAAAAATGACGCCAAGTCAAGTGTCAAATAAAGTCCATAGTAGCCAGCCAGCCAAGTCTCTGGCACTCCTCTTGGTCGGTGCAGTCTCAGGGGTGAGTCCAGGTGCTGTGGACGGTGGCTGGTGCTGGAGTGCTTGTCTGAAGCGCCATTGGGGGTGCCGCAGAACATACGCAGACAGGTAGCATCCAGCAGAGCACTACCTCCAGAAGCAGACAGCTTAAAGCAAGCTCCAGCCCCAGGAAGGAGCGAGCCCGGATGCTAAACAGAGCCCAAGCAGAAGGCTCAGAAGTGAGGGCCAGGGGCGGGAGGGTGGCCCTGTCCTCTTGCCAGGGCTGGCAGCAGATGGCTGAGGCTTTCCTGTTTTCTCCCCATGGTTGTGGGGTTGCTGGCTGAGGAGGCTGGCAGAAACCAAGGCTGGCAGGGTAAAGGCTGGCACGCCAAGGCTGCTAAGGCTGGCAGGCAGGCAGGAATCAAGGCTGGCAGGAAGGTTGGCACCAAGGCTGGGAGGCAGGCTGGCAGCAGAGGCTGCAGGCAGGGCAGGAACCAAGGCTGCAGGCAGGCAGGCCACCAAGGCTGGCAGGAAGGCTGCAGGCAGGCAACCAAGGCGGCAGGGAAGGCTGGCAGAAGCAGGCATTCAGGAGGGACCAAGGCTGGCAAGAGAAGGCTTGGCAGGCAGGCAGGGACCAACGGCTGGGCAGAAGGCTAGGCCGGGCAGGCAGGCGGCAAGGCTGGCAGGAAGGCTTTGGCAGGGCAGACTGGCTTGCAGGGAGGCTGGGAAGCAGGCTGGCAGGCAGGCAGACAGCAAGGTTGCAGGGGGGGCTGGCAGCAAGGCTGGCAGCAAGGCAGACACGCAACGCTTGGCAGCAAGCATTCAGGCAGTGCATGCAGGCAGGGCAGACAAGGCAGTCAATGTGTCCGGGCAGCAGGTCTTCCTCTGAATCTGGGTGACTGCGTTCGAGCTGCTTCCCTTTATATCGCGGGGCTTACACAATGCATCTCCCCGCAGCGCAATTAATGGCTCGGCATCCGTTAGGCTTCCGCTGTGCATGCGCTTCAATCCGCTCTGCGTTCCGGCCTCTGCCAATTCCGCTGTATATCCATCCCCGGTCCGCTTTGCTGCGGCCTCCCGAAGCCTAAAGCGGATGTGCCGATCCGCTCCATCCACTCCCATCCGCTAGGCTTCCGTTCCACATGCGCTGTTCCATCGCGTCTGCCAGTCCTCTCTGCGTCGTTCCTTGTTCCGTGTTAGTCCGCTCTTGGTTATGCAAAATTTGTTGCCCCTTTTTGAAGCGCCGATGAAGCAACTAACAACGGATGGAACATTTTTCTCATCCATTGTGTCCTTTTTACTAACGTTTTGCATCCGTTAGGCAGTGTGACAGGGCCTTAAGAAATACAAGTCTCATAAAATTACCCACACCAATCAAGTGCTCCATTACCAAAGTAACAAGAGAACAATATTCTCCCACAAGAGAAGATGTATGAGAACACAACTTAAATGAGCACAAACACATTGCAGTGTTTGATCATCGAGCCAACGTCTATCTTCCAACAAATGGATCCTCATGCAATTTTATCAGAAAGCACCTGATCACTTAAACCACTATCGCCCAATCAACACAAGATGCAAAAGGAATACTATTATATACATCTGTTGAAAGAAATGTCCATCTGAGTTCAGTTCCAAGTGGGAAGAAAGACACTAGAAACATGGAGACTGGACTATATGATTTGAGGTCCTGGGCAAAATTGAACACATGGGGGAGAGAGAGAGAGAAAGAGGGAGAGAGAGGGGGGAGGGAGGGAGAGAGAGAGAGAGAGAGAGAGAGAGAGAGAGAGAGGGAGAGAGAGAGAGAGAGAGAGAGAGAGAGAGAGAGAGAGAGAGAGAGAGATGTATACCCTCTCTTGGGCTTTGAACTTGCTTTCTGTTCCTGTGAAAGTAATGTATTCTGATTAGTTATCAAACTCCCATGGGTAACTTTGTAGATTGTCTTGAGTCCCAGATTTGGTTGAATTTTGCTGGATGCTGTAAACTTCCCAGGTGCCATGTGGTGAGATGGGTAGAGGGCTTCTCCTATCATGTCCTGAGGCTGTGTCTTAATTGCATCATCCTGGAGCTGAAGTGGGAGCAGGGAACTACAGGGAGCTGCTTTATCTTTAAAAACATGTTTCTCCTTTTCTCATCCAGGGAAATATAATATTCTGCCTTTTTAATACTTCCTAGAATATTTCATTCTTCTAGAAGAGGGGTGAGCACTAAATTTCTACACATGAAAAACATCTCAGAAACCCCAACAGACTATTATAATCAGATGGTATCACTGAAACAGACAAATCAACTAAAGCCCTCCAAACATCTTAAACAAGCCAAAAGATCTGAAGAAGAAACAGGAGTCATCTACAACATACAGTGTAGTGATTACAACAACCACTCCACAGGACAAACAGGAAGAAGATTGGCAGAACACATCCATGAACACCAACTAGCAATCAGAAGACATGCTGAAAACCTTTAATTTCACAACATATAGACCGACTTAATATAGTTTCAACTGGGAAACTGTGAGCCAAGCCAAGTAAAAAAATCACCAGATTATTCCTGGAAGCCTGGCACTCTGACCAATCTGCCATCAGCAAGTACATAGAGATAAACAACATTTACATAACATTCAAAGAGACAATCAAAAAGCCAAAAAGGAAACCAAACACCTCCTCACCAGCAATCAACATTCAATTGAGCAGATATAAACACAAAGATTAACACTAGACCATCAATTAAGGAGTAAAAAATATCCCAAGGATCTACCAACTCAGACAAACAGTAAAGGGCCTAATCAAGGAATCATCAATACCACTCCCAGAACACAGACAGGGCAAGCCACTAGTAAATGAAACCAAACCTCACTCCTCTTTAGCATTAGATTATGTAAGCTAGTTTAGTAAAGCAACCAAGTCTGGAGAAAATATTTAAAAAAATATTAAAAAATATTTTAAAAAGTAAAAAATATTGTATGTAGTACAATTAATTTGACTTTACTGAAGAACTTTGATTCATGTACAATGAATGTGCTTAAAACACAATTGCATTGCCTTTATTATGTGATAATATTTTCATTTGAAGCTTCAGGTTTTCTATGAGTTTCTAAATGGATTCAGTAGAATAACATTCTGCAGCAGACAGACAAATAGGGACACTTGATAGTCTTTTAATTGTATTTAGTCTTTCCATGAGTAAAATGTTAATGTAGGTGATCTTTCCATTCTCTCCTCATTCTGTTTCTAGGGAAAGAGAAATCAGAATGAAGTTAGTGTGGATTTATCTGTGAAGGAGAGGGCAGGATTGCTTTTTCAATCAGCCAAGAATTGTGTCTTACTATTCCATACAGCTATACAAATTACAATGTCAGAATATGTCAGCATATAAAAAGATATGCAGTGTTACCATTTTTATTTAAAAAAAAATCATTTTAAGATGCAGTCAGCCTGATGAGTCTCCATGTGTTGAGGAAGGAACTCCTGTTATCCTTTCTTGATAGCAATTTAAATGTCATCTTTAAAACTCCTGAGGACAGGCCTGTGAAACTTAATCGTCTCCCATTGTGCTATTTAATCATTTGAGAAGCTGCACCTGCTATTTCTTTCTATCCTCCACATGTATCAAAAGGTACACATCATATTCAGCAATAACCCTAGCTTAACTGCTACTCATTTCATTTCACTTCCTTTTCCCATTACATTACAATTATCTGATCATATCTCTCTGGCTTCTACTCTCTACAGAATTCTTCATTCAATGAATCAGTTATTTACATTACCTTTTCCCATTATATGGTTTACATTGTTGAAAACCTTTCTTATTAGTTCTTAGTAACTTCTTGGGTTTTCCCATGCCTACTGAAAGCTGCTTTATTGGTAAAAGCAAATCCTTGTTAGAGCTCACCAGTTCCTGCCTCTTTCCTCCCCTGATCATTACTGTATCTCTTTCTCATGCTGTGTCAGTTTCACATTTGAGACATGAAAAGTGAAATTGACAAGTGTTTGAACTTCTGTTTTATAGATTGCTCCATTTCAGCAGATTATTTTAAACTAAACTTAAGTACATAGGACAGCTATGCAAACTTGCAACTTCTGTTCACATATGACCTGTATTTTCTTGGTTGTCATAGAATACTTTTTGCTGTGAAAAGAACATGTCCAATTGCTTGGAATACTTCTAGGAACAAAACTATGGATTATTGGATGGATTGTATCTGAAAAGAATTGGTAAACTTTTGTTAGGCTAAAACAGACTGAGCTTGATCAAGATGCTTAAACTGAATTTTGTAGGCCTTGGAAATGAAAAATTAAAAGATTTATGTCTGTAAAAAAGAAATAGGAGTGTTGCGATTTATTTTTTTATTTATTTATTTATTTTATTTATTTTTGTCAATTGCTCACAAGATAATAGGTATAAGTAAAAACATAGTTATGAATACATGGATACATATAAGAAAAATAAAAAATAAAAGAAACAATAGGACAGGGATGGTAGGCACGTTGGTGCGCTTATGCATGCCCCCTACAGACCTCTTAGGAAAGGGGTGAGGTCAGTAGTAGACAGTCTAAAGTTAAAGTTTTTGGGGTTTGGGGAAGAAAGCACAGAGTCAGGTAGAATATTCCAGACATTGACCACTCTGTTGCTGAAGTCGTATTTCCTGCAATCAAGTTTGGTGAGGTTAACCTTGAGTTTGTATCTACTGTTTGCTTTTGTGTTGTTATGGTTGAAGCTGAAGTATTCTTTGACAGGTAAATCATTGCATTGTATGATTTTATATACTATACTTAGATCAGAATGAAGGCGGTGTAGTTCTAGGTTTTCTAGGTCTAGAATTTTGATAATTGATCCTATTGGATCATTAGTGATAAATCTGAAGTGACATTAGTTCACACTTTTTAATAATGGCTTCAATGCTCTGAATATAGGAAATTATCCTAAATGTTTAGTACAAGAAAGCAAATATGATTGAGCAGATGTAACAGAGAGTTTGAAATATATTCAAAATATCCAGTTCTGTTCAGAAAACCAAGTCAATGAACTTGACAGGGCAGTTGAAAGCTTAGAGGTTTAATATAACTGAAGGAATTATATCTTCAGTACCAATGTAGCTTTCTATTTTTGCTGACCCACGCAAAGAAAAATACATAATGGTCTCCAAAATAAAACTGAAATCTTTGGAATGGGCATAAAGTAATAGTCATAGGGCAAACTTTAATTACTCTGACAACATTTGGAAGAAAACTTTGTAAATAAATTTGACAGGTTACAATATGCACATTTTGGGAAATGAAGTGCACATGTATACGGGACATTCAGTTTAGAATTTTTTTGTTCTGCAAATCATTGAGAATTCATGAGTGTAAAAGAATGTGTTTATTATTGATTTAGGGAAGCACAGGATAAAATGAATACTCATACATTATCGCAAACTTTGCACAAAAGTAGAATAGCATAATAGGTGCGGAATTTAGAGGATGAGAATGTGATGAAAATAAAATGTGTATGAGAATAAACATTTTATAAATGGCTAATATTGAACATTGAGTAAAATAGGGTATACTTTTCAATATGTAAAGCCCATGTCACACCGAACCAACGGATGCAAAGAGGATGTAAAACGGACAAAAAACCGTTCGAAAACGCGATGTACTCACTGCCTCCGTTTTGCTTCCTCTCTATCCGTGTTAGGATTGTTCATCCGTCTCCATAAAGTTTGGGCTGCTAAACTTTGCGTGGAAATTGGTATCCAGTTCGGTCAGTTCGGATGCGCTACGCGCATTTGCCGCTAGGACGCATCGTAGTTAGGGCCATTTATACGAGTGGATGCCAAGGTATGAGTTCGTAGTCATTGAGTTCCGCAACGCCAGCGCGGAAGCTCGCATTCGGCGTATCTATATTGGTTTATACGCACGTAGAAGACGAACGGACGAGAAACAGCATACAGAACGGGGATGCAGAAAGATGTCAACGGCGGCAACAAAAGCATTTAAACACGAAAAAAGAGGGGACGTATGGGATCATTTAGACTGTCTGACAGATTACCTGAGAAAGAGGATCAGATGGATGCCTTAAGAGGAGCAAAGGAGACCACAGGACGTTATACTGCTATAAAAGGCGGCAAATCACTGGATCTGCACTTCGTAGCGTCACAGCCGACCAGCTGTGAAGACGCTCTGCACCTTCATTGACTCTTCTCTTCCACAGGGCATCCAGTCAGTCCACCGGTGGATATGCCGTCAAAGTCCTTTCGCCAGCCAGCCATCCTTCTTGCAACGAGTTCGCGAAACATCTTACAGGCTCTTGTGAACTCTACAAACGGAGAAGAAAAGGAGCACGCAAAATAGTCTGGTCAAAAAGGGTTCAGCAGGAAGCAGCAGGAGGACGGGACTGTACAAGCAATGGCTGATGGTGGATGGGGCTCAGGAAGGCGAAGACACTCTGGGAGCGTTTGTCGTCAGAACTATCTGAGGTTGGCGCGTCGGAGGGCGCTATGGGTGGGGAGGCGCGGAAGCTTGGCGCAGCTTAGATGGTGACGGGGAGTGGCAGGGTGTGCGGACCGAATGGCAAGACTCGACGCAATGTCGCCGGTCCACCTGGAACCGTGGGCTGCAAGGTGCGCAACTCACTCGGCGCATGGGCCCAGGGACACACTACGGGAAGCAATGAGCTACAGCTGGAAGGTGCATCAGCACCATCAGCTATGTGTGGTGAGAGACAGTGTGCAAGGCATCATTGAAGGAATACTAAGGAGGAAGCGCTCCCCAGTGCCCGTGCACGTTGAAAGAGGCTGGAGAGAAAGTTGGCAGAGCGCAGTGGTACATGCTAGATGATGGATGGAAGCTTGTCCCACATCCATGGAGCACACTTAGATGGCAAGTCGTGGCCTGCAAAGATCTTCGCAGCAAGTCGGGTCCAGCTTATTTCAGCTACAGGGGCGCTGTTCGTATGCATCTCTCTTCGCATGGTGGATGCGTGGAGTTACAATTCATGTACTCGATGACTTAGGCAACGGCTCATCTTCAGAATGCCAGTATACAACACCAGTGCCTCAGGAGGCTGGAAAGCAACTCATCGTGGGGGCTTCCCAATCCGACCGCTGCCGCAAGCACATCGCAGATGTGGCTACTTCATCGTGAGGGGATGATGCTCTCTCACAGACACCTCATTGAAGCCCTATACCTCCAAATAGCCTCACCCGTGAGGAGGATCTTCAAATACAGGCTGTCAGTGGGAAGATGGGTGGTGGAGAACGCTTTGGCAATCTGGCCAACAGTTCCAAGGTACTTCTCACAATCATGCATCTCGCCGAGACTTAGGAGGATCGTGGAAAGCTTGCCTGCATCCGCACAATCTCAATGCGGCACCCGCCGCTCGGGACAGTGTTGCAAGAATCAGGCTTGTGACATCACAAGCAATGGGGACATGGACCTGGGAATGGAGGCAAGGCAAAACTGATAGACACTGAGGATGTGCAAAGGCCCAACAGAGCCTCACACGTGAGGCGAAGTAAGCAGCGCGCAACCTCCTGAAACACTTGGTGGCAACTCCCAGACTGGAACAGTGGAGTGGCAAGACAGGATGGTAATGCTTAATGATGCTTACTCACGGCCTGGTTCTCTCGAATCACATTAAAGGTCGGAGATGCGAGACTTGGGCCATGTAGTGTTTGGTTGGGCCTACAAAGAACAGGGCGTTGTAATAAGAGTGGTGTTTATGTGACATGGTGGCTCGATAATATTACGTTATTATTGTAATGTGAAGGGGCCGATAGGTGTGGCAACTGGAGGGTGACCATACAGTACACTAATTGCTTGCGGCTGGAGGGTTAATATGCCAGAGCTAGTTACCATTGCAAAGGTATCCCTGCTCAATTCCTCAGGATATCCCTGCCCACACCCACTGCTATCTAATCGCATCGCTCCACAAGCATGGCAAAGGCTTAAAACATTTAAAAAGTTTCCAAGCAAGACTTTATTAAAAAACAGAAATGAACAGTGTGTGAATCATAAGAATAGACTTTGTATTAACAAGACAGCTATAAAACACAAAAAATGACTCTCTGGCGACTCATCTTTGGTTGCATCAGTTTTCAGGGGTGAAGGGTCCCAGGTTTGCTGTGGAGGTGGCTGGGTTGCCTGGAGTGCTTTGTCATCAGACTCTCCAAGACAAAGCGCAGAAGACCCCAGGCCCAGAAGAGCGATGCCCGGTTTCTGCTTAGCATGAAGCTCCAGCAAACAGATGTGGAGGGCCGGGGGGCAGGGCTGGTAGCCGCTGTCCTGCTTTGGCCAGGGTTGGCAGGCAGATGGCTGGGCAGGCTTGCGTGCTTCCGCAGTGGTTGTGGGGCTTGCTGGCTGGCCAGGGAGGCTGATAGGAACCAAGGCTTGGCGGTAGCAGGCACCAAGAGCTGGCGGAAGTGCTGGCAGGCAGGCAGGCACTCGAAGGCTGGCAGGCCAGGCTAGACAGCAAAGCTGGCAAGATAGGCTGGCAGGGCAGGCTGGCAGGCACCAAGGCTGCAGGAAGGCTGGCACAAGGCTCAGGAAGGCTGGCAGGAGCAGGACCAAGGCTGGCAGGAAGGCATGGCAGAGGGAGACTGGCAGGGAGGAGGCGCCAAGGCTGGCAGGGCCAGTTACATGAACTCAAGGCTGGGCAGGAAGGCAGCAGCAAGGCTTGCAGGCAGAGCTGGCTGGCAGCAAGGCATTGCAGGCAGGTGGCAGCAGAGGCTGGCAGGGAGGCTGGCAGGGCAGACTGCAGTCGGCAGGACAGGCAAGCGCAGTTGATGTGTCTGGCAATGCAGGTCTTTTCCTGCTGAATGGCGACCTTGCTTACGAGCTGCTTTCCGTTATACCGGTGGGGCTTGCGCAAGTTGCATTCCCGCCGCATAGCGCAATTAACAGGCTAGGCAGTAGCCGATAGGCTTTCCGCTGTGCATATAGCCGCTAGGCTTCCGCTCTGCATGCCCGCTTCATCTGTTCTTGCATTGCTGTATCCGCTTCTGTGTCCGCTTTGGCTGAGGCCCCCTGGAAGCCCCTGCGTTGCATCCATCCGCCCCCATCCACTTCCATCTGCTGGACTTCCGCTTTGCATCTGCTTTGCATTTCCGCCTGCGTCTCCCCGCGTCACGTCGTTATCACGCTCCTGGTTAATGCAAATTTTTGCCCTTTTTGAGAGCGGATACCAACGGTTTGGAACATTTTGCTCATACCGTGTGTCCTTGTGCATCCGTTGGCCAGTGTGACATGGGCTTAAGGGAAGAAATGAATAAAGAATATCTGTGATATAAGAGTTACATTGGTTTGAGAACATGAAAGATTTGCAACAAAAGTTAGGGTTCCCCCTGTCATCCATAGCCACTTTATCTTACCAGGGTTCATTTGAAGCCTATTGTCTCCCATCCAGGTTCCTACAACCTCCAGGCATTGCAAATAGGCAGTCACAGTATCAGTTGAATCATTGATTTAGTTTAATATTTATAAATAGTAAACCAATTGCTTTGGTTTCATATTTCTGCTGCTTATCCTAAGACTTCAGTGTGATGGATATTTTATGTTCTTGCTGATAACAGATTTTGGGTTAAGATTGTAAGATATTTATTTTGAAATTTAAGTAATAGAATCTGGATCTTTTTCCTTTTTTGCTTTTGTATCAATAAAGGAAATTAAATGGTGTGTTAAATGTGGTTGGCAGGCATTTGGCAAGCTGCGCATAATTTTCAAGAACATCTTTCCCCTATGCCTGAAGAGAAAAGTTTTTGATCAGTTGTGCTATCTGCTCTAATATATGTCGGTAAAACATAGACACTAATCTCACCATATGCTATACTGTACTGTACTGTATTGCACTGTACTGCACTGTACTGTACTGTACTTTACTGCACTATACTATACTAATACTATACTAATACTATACTATACAATATATCACACAGCAATAAAATACAGTTTCCAAATGACAGTGGCAGTCACTTTATTTGCTGTGTGTTAGACCCACCACAACTATTATGTCCAATAATAGTTTTTTTTTTAAATAAAAATGATAGAAACTAGAGCAGGTTCACTAAAAGGCAATAAGGATTATCAAGCCACTATAAGATAAATTATTTCTTTTATAAGGTAAAAAGAACTTGAAGAAGTTGTTTGTTTAATCTTGAGAAGAGAAATTAAGATGGAATATAGTAGCACTTTTAAAATACTTTGAAGGATGTTACAAGTTCAGAACATGGAATAGTTAATCTAAGTTACAGAAAAGCAAAGGGAAATTGAATGTTAGAACATAAAATCCTAGTAAAGAGAAGGTTAAGACGAACAATATATTGATTACCCAGATAGGTGATAAATACCTCTTCACTTAATGTATTTAAATGGATTCCTACAAGTGAATAGGTATTAGAGTCTATATTTATGATTCTTATATCAAAAAGAGAAACACATATACTGTACAATATATACCTGTTGTAAAGTAACCACTGAATAACCAGCTGATGAGTCCACCCATTAATTTGCGAGACTAGAGCTTTTGAGAGGTAGAGAAAGGTGAAGAGCAAGTTAAGAGCAAGCTCTTCCCTACAAGTTTATGACAGTTAGGTCCAGCAGATAACCATTCATGAAGTTGGAAAACAGAACTGAACAAGAACTAACATCAGACAGGTCCTCAGTACAATTCCTTCAGGCTAGGTCCCACTGGCCAACGAACGCAAAACATATGCATAAAGGACACAGCGGATGAGCAAAATTTTGGGGGTGGCTCCATCCGTTGTCATCCGCTCCA